>CM047816.1:5619867-5901185 GCA_026214975.1 Gentiana macrophylla | reverse complement strand
AAAATAAGAATAAAACTTTCCTTAATGACTAATTGTGACATGTATTGACCAATGAAATCAAATAACAAGTCATCCGCAATCATATAGCAGAGTATCTTTTATTTTCATTAACACAAGAAAATTAATTCTTGTGCTAATTAGAACCAGCAGAGAGCGCCACTTTTAAGGTTTTAGAAGCCCACATAAAATGTCTTTCATATGTATTATATATTTAAGCTCAACTAAATAATATCCATACATATCAATTAATCATTTCGGCCAATTAATTATCATTTTAGAATTAAGTAACAAGATTATTAGTCAATTCTGAAGCCACATGGGACCATGGACCTATAACCCGGTAGCTCAATAATTAATTATTCATCCGAGCGGAATAAGTACATTAATTATTAATTCCAGGATGCATACAATAAACCCGGCTGAACTCTACCGTTATGGATGTTATGTATACTCAACCCATGTAGAGTGAATAGCGTCATTGATATAATCACTACATACGGATTAACCCTCCACATTGGGTCCATTGCAGGTGGAAGTCTCCGTGAACCCGACTCAGAATATCTTATCCTTATTTACCATCAACACATGCTGATCAATTAGCTTTACATATCGAGACTAGTAGCTAATTAGTCAAATGTGAACTCCCGGGATCGATCACTTTCTTAGGGCTAACAAAATAAGAGTTGTCTCTACTTCCAGCAGGAAGGAATGGATTCCATAATACGTGTGAAAATGGAGAACTACTCAGCTACATGGAATGGTGCCAATGAGAAGTGGCTTGGAACACATATTTAAGTGAACCGTAACTAACACATCAAACACTACCCGGGACAAGCGGCATCCCAGTGATCACCTCAGGGATTAAGGTTGATCCATATATGATCATCTAATGATTTAATAAGATTCCTCGATTACGGAATTATATCGAGAAAAACATATTAAATCGGTCCAAATCACTATATGAATGCCATCATATATAAATGCCCCACGTAGGTACCCTCTCACCGACAAATCGGATAAGACTATCACACCCTAAGGTGTTAAGGCGCATTATTGGTGTTTTAATCAAGAGACCCTAAACTCGATTAAGTTCACCACGTTTGACTAACGATTTAAGTATACCACCACTAACTCAATCCTCACGTGTAATCCATACACTCGAGTTAAGTGGTTACATACGAGATATACTTAGGGTTTGCGCAAGGTATTACTTTACAAGCACAAAGCAAGTAATAAAGTGAGATAAGTTCATCATTCATTAAAAACAATTACACAAATTGTCTTTCGAGAACTACACCTAACACCAACAGCCTTTTCGGGCTTGAGGTTATCCACGACTTCACAGAACTTTGTGTGCACTGAGCGTTGTTTACACCTCATCATTCTATCACGGCATCCGCTCACGTTCCAATGGTTGAATGTATCTTTGTGGTTCTCAAACTCTTTTGAGATCTCGATTTACTCCCACTGCTTCTTCCAAAAGAAACACTTCACTTCTTTAAAACTTGACATGTTAGAGACAAACATTTTGCTCCGCGAAGGACAAGTAAATAATGTCCAGCGTGCTAAGCTAAGATATGCCACAAAGTTGCATATGTCGTACTAGTCTCAAGCCTTTCTCGACTTTGCTGTCATGACAATTTCAAATTATCGGTTAGGATAGATTCGACATTATCCTCTTCCATATCTAATATGGAATTTATTCAACCTTTATTCTTCGAACTTGGTTAAGTATAAGACACTATCCCACGAAACGGGTAAAGAGATACTTGATGGCTTGCCACACCTTTATCATATAAAGTGTTGTTTCCATTTGGGAACACAATCTAATTGCGTATCCCAACGATGGTATCCTTCAAGGAGAATCTTATTCCTTTCGCAGACGACTTATGAAACACCTCTTCGTGTATTAATTACTTCAATCCAATTGAAGATTAATTCTAAGTAGCTCATCAATCTCATATTAGCCTGCGACCGTCTCGAACTTTTCGGGCTTTCCGAATCATGCACTTCATGAGTACACTTGACTATTTCTAAAAATAGTCATAGAGACTAATAAACAATTATTTGTGGCATTAATTGTCACAAGCCAACAAACATTGGTATGTTTAGGCTTTAGACAATTTTCTAGATTTTACAACCTTTTCGGTGCGCGTTATTATAGTCCTCTTTTGGATAAGATATTTATAACCCGCATGATTCATAATCATATGGTTCAACATCATCGTAATGACGCTTAATTACGCGCTTCCTTCCAGAGAGACTACATCTAGAACAACTACAAATATCAAGGATAATGATACCATACAAATATTTAGTTGAGATCTCATCACATATATCAACTATATAAGTGACATCAATCTAGTATGTTAGATTCGTTGACCTTCCAACTTTATCGGAATAACATTTATTCTTTACAATTGAATATGTCTACTAAATCCTAACAAATAATTCAGTATGTTCTTCATAAGAACTCGAGAATAATAACATTTATTTAGTTCCTTATCAGTTTTACTAGTATCCGCATTATAGTAAGTGTTACAACGCTTGCTTCACCTTCCATATATCTGTATTTAATCTTTCTAATTTAATAACACTCAGAAGATATCATATATCTAAGAGTTGACTTGAACTTAGATAGATTTATCTCAATGCAGATTTGCCTATAATAGAAACTTCAATAAGTTCTCTATTTAAGCACATGCCCTAACTTTCCTTTTCAACCCTTTAAGCACTTGAAAAAAATGTTTCTTAGTGTAGTCTTCATAAGACTTAAGAAAGATCACAAGAGCTATGTCTTTGATTTCCTTCATAAAGAAAATCTAAAGTTTATTAAATAGTTTATTTAACCTTTGAATCGTATTCAAAACATTTAAGCAATGATAGAATTAAGTCGATATTTAAATCTTATAATTTTGAAAACAACCTTTCCAAAATTATATGTGGTCATTCTTATCCAACGCTTGAATTAATTGTCATCGTATGATCGAATGGTCATCTTGGATCGTGATCCAATATATGACTAATTCGTTGAAACTTATTTCAAATGATTTAATCATATCATGAGCTTTCGCTTTCACTAATAATTAAAGTCTCTGAGCACCGCATCAATTATGTAATCTCCTTGTCTCTAACTACTATTACGGGATTGCTTATGTCATTGCTTATTTTAAAAGGATTAAATTACTTAACCATATTTGAGAACGCTTCTCAAAATTAATATCATAATTTGGTTTTACTAATCGAGAATAAAACATAAATATAAAGTTTGCTAAAACTACAACATAAAAATGAAAATAAACGAGTGTTGTTGTTTATACACGCAAAATCAAAATGGTCTTTTGGTTTATGATTTTGCTCCCACTAGTCAACTACTTCCAATTGACTTTCAAGAATTATTAATTTCTTTAGTGGACAAGATCCTACTAAACTACCCCCGACCTCGCTTGGTGGTGGGCGAAAATAGCATAATAGGTAGACAACTCTTTTGTCAATCGTGATCTTATACGACTCTTGTTGTTTGACTAGTCCAACTCTTTGACAATTTTCATCTTACGGCAGAGTCAAACCCCTTGCCTCTAAAATCCAAACGACCCGCTTTGGTGGTGGCCGAGAATTCTTAGTCAAGTCATAACCTCAATATTCGTGAGATCTCATACGATCATATCTCGACAATAACGATATACCCGGCAGGTAGGTCAACCCCTGGCTTTGGTCGATGAGTTGGATCCGAACAAGGGCTCTTCACCGTCATTATAATATGGGAGGCAATTTCAACTTGATTCTTTGAGGTGGAAGTATTTATTTAAATTAATTCACTTAATTAATTTTAATTATGGTCTCATCAAATATATCTATCTCCATAGGCATACATCCTACACATTTATCTAGATCGTGCATAGTCACATCTATCGTATCATATAAAATAAATACAAGCACAAAATAAATAAATGCGTAAAGTAACCGGTATGATCAATGGACTTTTTCCTCAAAGCGTTTCAATACAAACCCATTTAAACCGCGGGTCACAATCTGAGGTAAGTGCAACCGCCAATAGTGATCTTTAATGCCCATTCTCCAACGGGATCTTTATTTTCGTCTTTCTTTGGTCTCCATCTTCCGCCTCCATTCTTGTTACATTTAATTCTATCGAATAAAATAAATACACCCGCCGACACGGGAGGGAGCTACCGAATGGGATAAATGCAGAAAATAAACTAGGTCACGCTTCTTCATAACGGCTCAGGACAATTTTTAAACCAACGAGAAAATTAAATCATTCACATCTATCCTATCGGGCGAGTCCACGATCAATCTAGGTCCATATAATCATATTATATCTACTATATCTAATCCATACAATAAAATCTTATGAAAAAACATAAAATTAAAATTTAACTACTTAAGTCCTTAATTAATCAATTAACATTTAATCTATTAAATAATTTTATCCAATCAATTAACTAATTAACATTTAATTAATTAAATGATTTTAATCTAAAATAAAATTAACGATTAATTTTAAATCGATTTTAATTTTAATTTTAATTAATTAGAACTATTCCAAAATAAATCAAAATTAAAAATATTTTCTTTTGTTTCTTTCTTTGATTCGTAATCAAAAGTGAATAAAGTGGATGATTTGGTTTCCTAAACCAAATTTGAAGCAGCTCTGCCACTTTCCAAAATCAAAATTTTGAAAGTAAAACAAGCCAGCCTTTTACAAATCAAATATTTGAAAAGACGCTGCAACATTCCAAATCAAATATTTGGAAAGCTAAATAATTTTAGTTTAGTCACCACTTTCCAAAATCAAAATTTTGAGGTCGTTTGGCTTTGTGCCTTCTTTCCAAAATCAAATATTTGAAGGCTTAGCTATTCCAAACAAAGCCGAAAGACTCATTATTATTTTAATCGCCATAGTGCAGATCCCAATGGCCCAAACTATTTGAACCATTGGTTAGCCACACGACACAACAAAACAAAGTGAAATTAATAATCAAAACTATGAACCATATTGAATTACAAAATACACAAGCCAAAAATTTGAGATCCGCCAAATTGACGGTCAACGATCACCGGCAAGAGTTGCCCTGCCGCCACAATGGCCGAGCACCACCCGATCTCGTTTTTTTTTTCTTTTCATGTATCACTTTTGCGAATCAAAAATATTTCATTTTTTAATAACGTGATTTAAACGATAAAATTAACTACGCAAATTAACATGCTTATTGCTTAAGCTCTAAGCTCTCTCGATACCACCGTTAGAAATCTACGGGAACGCAAATGAATTTAAAATTTATTTCCTATCGACCCAAGATCGACTTCGCTTTAAAGCAATAAACAAACGCAGTTAATAGACGGTGGTTACGTTGGTTGATCTAAAAGATCGACGCTTTGACCGTCTGGAGAGTAGTTCGCATGAGAGCGCCCAAGTGTTCGGCCTCTATCGCTAGTCCACACGAATGACCCGCCGAATTCCATCATGGATTACTATCGAAAAACTCCGTTGCTAGACCGGCCTTTTCCCTCTCTCCAACTCTCCAAAAGATGCTCTCTATTTTACACAAGAACTATGAGCTCTGCAATTGCTGCCAGACAAAGAAAACTTGACACCCGCCTTATTTATAGTGAGTGGGCGCCTCAATAGAGTGAAAAGGAAGAAAACCTTTCTCCAATAAAATAAGGAAAATATAATTGATTGATTTATCTCATTTATTACAATATCTCATATTAAATAAATCTAGGATATTGTCAATATCTTATATTGATTATTTCCAAGATATTGTCAATATCTTATATTGACATTATATTACCATAAATTAATTTACACATGTGTATATATATCACATATATATATTACACAAATAAATCTATATATTATATATATATATATATATATATATATATCCACACATGGTGCGCATGCATGCAAATCTAATTTGCATGTAATGTACACACGCGCATGCATTCATAATATATATATTATTTTATTTTATTAATATCTAATATTAATAATATGTAATATCATTAATTAAATTAGACAATCCAAGTTGTATCTTATACACTCTAAAATTGCGCTACCTTTAGCCAATAAATTGGCATCCGGAATATTCTTTAATTAATCAATATAATTAATATCTTGTATTTAATTTATTCATAATAAATAAATACCACCATATTAATTTACCACTATAACCTTTATAGTCTCGAGATAAACTTTCCTTATTTGGTTATCATCTATAACCACATTTTAATCCGCTAGATGTTCATATGTGTGTGACCCGATAGGCTTCCGAATATGTTGGCCGTAGACACAAAGTGCAAATTACTTAAAATGCCCTTCATGCCTAACGATCACGGGGATAGCTGCCTAGCAACACACCGTGACCCCAATCATCGTAAGAGTCAAATGCAATGACTACTACCTTTCATGTGAAATGGGCTATCGTGTAAATTACAATCCTATCGTTGAATAATATCCATACGGTCGTTAGTCGAGTGTCAAAACATCAACGACCGAATCTTATAATCTGATATCATGCTCTTCAAGTAACTCGCTTACTCCCACTTTGTAAGGATTCACGAGAGTAAGACATTCCTTATAAGCAGACCATTTCGGATATTCGATCTCAATCATAGATACGCGATTCCCGGATCGACCAATCATGTATACTCCGCGACGCTTCAAGATCATACCCAATCACTATCGCATGATCGCCCGTGGCTGTGTGGAAACCTCAATAGTGTCAAAGCATGACAATCCACACCGTGATGCCATGAAGACTCCGGTCAAAAGGATAATTACACAACCGTCACATAAAGGTGACACTTATCCGTGTAAGGGGTCGATCTAACGTATGCATTCTCTAATACACGCCCACGCATACCCAAGTGTGTTCTACACTTTCGATAGACGTAGATCTATCCTCGCCTCTTAAAGACAAAAAGACATCTAATACGTGCTACCCCTGCTCATACTATCAATGCCTCGCTTAATAGTACATCACCTAGAGACATTTAAGTATCAAACTTGTTAAAGTGATTAGAGATCTCATCAACCATAATCGCCTATCATGGTTTCTCTATCACAGCTTATACTAAGGCGCTATCATATAACAATTCATAATTGGTTCTTTAAAAGAACATATATATGACAAATGTAAAAGCCATTTTAATATATGTATAAACATAAAGAAATAGTAGAAATGATCCACCCGGTCGGATCCGGTCCAACCCGATTGGGTTTGGGACACTATTCCAACAAAACCATACTCCCAATACTTTCTCGGTGGATCAAATTCGATATAGTTTAGTAGTATTTAGTGTTATCACCAACAACCGATGTTGGATGTGGTCCGATTTTAATCGCTAGAATTCACCTTGAGTAAACGCATTTCAAGGTTCAAGGTTTTGCTTGCTCATGGATTCTATCGTAGCGATGCAACAAAGATAACCGCCCCTTCCCGATTTCCCGTAATCCTATATCTAACCTTTATACTCAATAGGTTAAAAGATATATCACGAATGGTCATTGACCCGAACGATGCGTGAAATTCCCGGCCTTACCTTCAAGCACTGCAGGTGCTAAATGCTTATATTTACTACAAGTGCGTGAACCGAATCCACACCTTATCCGTAAATTCCAAAGCATATTCTAGGTAGACTTCTCGGTCTTACATTTCAATGTAAAACATTATTTCGCATCCAATATCTTTATTGAGTTAAGCGGTTGTATTGTAGTACATCTACAACTATGTAAAGTAATTCAACGGTTTCTCCCTTAGTGGAAGCATTTCACTATGGCAGTGCCGAGCATCGCCTCAGGACTATGAATGGCCTATTCCGAGTATAGAATACTCTATCTCTGTGAAAACAGAGAAACCTCAAAATATTTTGGATAAACTTACCGGAGTGTTTGAATAGTTATCGACAAGAAGTCACTACTGGAAGCTCCTACTAGCTTGTATCTTTCATCGGACTCAAGGTCAGCGCCATGAACAAGCTATGTTACTTTTTATAACCATTATCCTTTCCCGATTGAAAGGAAACTTAGTCATTGAACCTTTGAGACAATCTAACCGCATCGGAGAAAGGAATCACCCCGACGAGCCAGCCCTTCGTGTCTTGTCTTTTAGGACTATGCACTAACTATGGAATATGAAGAAGCGTTTATCTAAATATAGAAACCAATTGCTTTTAATAGTTCTTAAGATGTGTTTTATATACATATTTTAGCAGTTCTAAGTGGTTTTGACTTTATCAAACAAAGTCCTAGTCTTGGATTCGTGATTTACAAATGATATATTCACTATCTATACGACAAAAAAATTATCGAATGTAAGGTAAATCCATTCATTCCAACGAATCTTAAATGTAAATAAATTTTCCGCGATATCCAAGGATTGAATCTGAGATTCATTTCCTTATATCACTCCTACTATTCTAGCTAAAATTAACTCGCCTCGTTGTTTATCCTATGATTTTCGATTTAATTAATTTTCGGTTCAAATTTTTTAAAATTTTCTTAGTTTAGATGACTAACATTTTTAGACATATTCTCCCATTCTTGACTTTCTCGTGAATGGAAATGCGCCTTGAACCAAATGTCTTCGCTTGAGTAGACACTACTCTTGAAGCGTGATGTCTATTTCTTTGAGTGTTACTCGTCGGGACTTCTCGGATTTTCTAATATACAAGAAAAAAACAACAAATCATATTAAAGCTCCCACCAGTTTATCGGTTCCAAATACCGCCTAACGAGCAATGCTTTATTTATGATTTTCCGATTTTTTCGATTTAGAAAAAATCTCATAGTTCCAATATTTCCGAGAAACAACAAATCATAGAACTCCCACTAGTTCATCGATTCCAAATATCGCCCAATTAGCTTACATTTCATGACTTTCCGGTTTTTCAATTAGAACGTTACGTGTGTAGTCAGCATACACTTTTCTAATGTTCTAGAAAAACAACAAATCATAAAGCTCCCACTAGTTCATCGATTCCAAATATCGCCCAACTAGTAACACTTCATGATTTTCCGATTTTTCTATTAGAAAATTACTCGTACACACTCAAAATTCACTGTAAGAATTTCAAAAGTCCGAAATCACCTTTGATCAAACTAAGTTTGTCTTCCGTTTGACACGAATGACACTAAAGGGCATACCTATATGTCAATGGGTTTTTAAAAGGTTTAAGAGAAAATATCTCTTTCAAAATTAATTGCATTATCGATTAACTAGTTCAACGCCCTAGTTACTTTCCACTTTTTAACGAAGTCAATACTAGTCAATTATAAATTTTAAGCAATTTAGTAAAGGATATAATGTCGTAAATAAAATGACATAAATTAATTCAAGTTTAACACTACTATATTATTTTATTTTAGGAATTGTAAACTAAAAATAAGTCTACTCTACCATTCCAAGGTTTTAACCTCGCATCTCAAAGTCGCCGTAGGGTAGGTCAAAGAGATGACGGTTAAATCGAGACAATCTCATCAATGAATAACTTGTGAGAATCAAACATCCTACCTGAGAATCGAACATCCCTTTATTCATTGACTACCTTCCTTTTAGCCTAGATATTACCAAAAATACCCATGATGAGTGTGACCTACTATATCGGATCTCTTAGGTACGCCTTGAGTATGCCGTCGTAGGATAGGTCGTTGACCCGGACGAGTACCTGTAAATCCTATCCTTTCGAGACCAAGCCATGAATGTTGATAGGGTGAACACCATCCGTAGGGAGACGAAATCAAAGCGCCAGAGGCGCCACCCTTCTCTCACTTACTTGTATCTATAAGAGAGCCACGGGGTTGGTGTCGCCTCCCGCTCCCACTCAATATTTTGGAAGTGGTGGTGGGTTAACTAACCACGCCTTTTTGATGTTAACATAAAAGCACATCAAATCAAGGATTCCGAATGGTGTCGGTAACGAGGCAAGCCTACCCGCCCTATTCGCTGGAACATATGTGATGATGGACGAAGTCGGGTCAAGACAAAATTTCATTGAGATAAGAAGGAATCACCCTCTGCTCTCCAAAGGTAGCTTCGTCTTGCCGGACCCCGTGCATACATCACACTAGAGGGTTAATTCGGTCGAGCGGCCTGCTCACTGACCACCCAACCTATAGGCGAACCGCTTTTATCCAAGATTTATTGTTCTTTACTATCATTCAACTGTAGGACACTACTTAATCAAAACGTGATCCCGCTTGGGGCTTTAAGGCGTTCACCGAGAACACACACCGAAAGGCTTAACGATTTCATAACCCGCCTTCGGATCTTTAATTAGTTACTAAATTAATTAATTACCACGACAATTAAATTTCAACTAATTACACGAGTTTGTATACATGCCTATTTTAATTACCAAAATTAAAATTCTATATGTATGCAAGGAGTGGATTTATGATATGATGCATGTCATGGCAATTCGATTTTATATATATTTTATGATAAAACACATAAAAATAAATTATGAAAATTTAAACACCTAGATGGACCGCCTAAGATCCCCTCGTATCTAACCTATTAGAAAATAAATAACCAAAACCCTAACTAGGGTTTACTACTTTCTAACAAAATCTGTAGCTGTTCGAACTCTTCGACGATCGGCATACCAAACGGACTTGGATCGACGAAACTTTCCAGATATGTTCTTCACCTCTCGATCTTCAATATGGACGGTTGGATCGGTGCTTTGACTTACCAATTTTCTCCAGTTAGCCGCCCAACTTGATGCTGAATCTGACTTTGACTGACGCGCATCAAGGACTTCCCGAGGCAGATCGGGAATCTATATGAATCCCGATCGACCTGAAATTTTTATCACACGTCAATAACTCAAATTTTATCAATATGAACGGTCGGATTTGCGTTTCAACAGTCCAAACTCTCCCAGAAAATCGAGGAAGTCACAGGTAGAGTTTCTGTGAATCCTGCATTTTTCTGTTACAGCAGCGTCTTCGCAGCAACGAACGGATATCGAAACGGACTCTGATCAAAGCCAAAATTTGTGGAGTAAATCACCATCTTCTTATCTTAATTATGACCGGAGGGATCTTCGTTTTAACGGCTCGATCAACGGGAAAAACTAAAATACTAAACAGCTACTAAATAGATCTATTTTCTGAAATTAAAATTGCAATAAAGATAAATTACATAATTTCCTATACTCATATGAACGAATTTTCATCGCTTATACGAAGCCACAATAGATCTAACGGGTAAACAATGCCAACCCCAATCCATCTCTTCAAACCACAACAATCGCAACAACATAAATATATATAAACATGCATTGGCCAAATTAAAAATTGGACAATAAAAGCTACATGTTTTCCACTCCTAGATCTAATATTTTATACGTATAAATATAGATCAACCTGGCTCGCCACCACCATTAGTAATATCATCCGCAATGAAGCGATTTTAAAGATCTAGATCTATAAAATACACGTAATAAAATAACTGTGATCTACATCTACAAGGGGTTGTAGAACATACCTCTTGGATCTCAAAATCCAAGTTGGAGAACCGCAATGGAAAGAACGAACAAGGTGTGAAGAGCACCACGATCTTCCGTGACGTGGTGATCCAAGCAACTCCCGTGGAAGGAAACTCGACTTAATCCTTCCGAGACAAGTACTCCTTAAAATCTCCAAGATTTTTCCTTATTCCCTTGGCCGAAAATTTTCACCTTCTCCTCTCTAAGAGGTGTAGGTCTAAATTATGTGTGTCTTGTAAGCGCTTGGAAGAATCTCTCTTTATATGTGAGAGAGAAACTTAAATTTCCAAGGATTAAATAATTAAGAGATAATTATTACATTAATCCTTTTTTCCAAATAAAAGATAAATAAAATAATTATCCCAAACAAATTAAGATAAATCATATTATTATCTAATATTCCATTAATTATCATTTAACAAATAAAAGATAAATCACACGTCAAATAATTATCCAAGAAACTAATTTCCCAATAATTAAATAATAACACAAAATGCGCCATATGCAAACCCCAAAAAAGGTCACACGTATTTTACTACATTTGACCAATTTGGTCAAAAAGTCAACACACCAATTCTACCGAGCCCATTTAAAATGCCTTTTCCAAGCAGATTTAATTATTTAGTCCAACTAAACAATTAATTCACATATCGCTTTAATAAAGTCCAACAAGAACTAAATTAATATTATTAGGATTCGACGTCCGGTATAATATGCTTATATTGTGATAAGACGTCGCTATTAATTAATGACTAATAATCGGCTCCGATAAATCAAATAAATAATTATCTTACGAATGTAATAATTATATTCGATAAATCAATCACATGAATATGCCACCATAATCTCGTGATCGCACTCCACTCCGATTATGAGATTATATTTATCTCCTCACGAGAATGATAATAAGCGCCCATTGATATAATCATTACATATGGATTAATCCTCCATAGATCGCTCATTCTAAATCGGGAAGTTACCGTTAACCCTTTCTAGAACCTCTTATCCTTATTTACCATTAACCCCTAGTGATCAATTAATTCATACAACTCACCGGTAGCTAATCGCTGTAATATGAACTCCATGGATCGATCGCTTCTGATTAACAAATAAGTGGAATCGCTTCATCTACTTCCGTAAATGGAAGGAATGGATTCCGTATCTCGTGACAACATAGACTACTCACTCAATCCAAAGATAATGCCAAGATGGGGTAATTCGTATCACAGATCAAAGGTAATCCTTAACCGCCAAGTCAAACTTCATACCGATTCAAGCAAGCTGGATCGATCACCTCAGATTAAGATATATCCATAAATATGATCATCCATTGATTCGATAAGACTTCTCGACACGGAATTATATCGTGAACTCTAATCAAATCGGTCCAGCCTTCTATATGATATATCTATCATATATAAATGCCCCACTAGGTTCTCTTAACCAAACTCCGGATAAGACAATCACACCAATTGTGTTCAAGCATTAATAGCACGTTAAAGGAGAGACCCGATACTCGACAACTTCACTACGGGCTAATTGTATTTTAAGTACATCTTCACTAACTCAATCCTCCCGTATATACCATACACCGAAGTTAAGTGATTACATAAACGTTATACTTTAGTAGGTTTTCTCAGTAGTGTAAATACTATTGTCACATCGGTGATTATGAGAATAATAAATATGAATAATAATGTCAATTCATTAATTAAATAAAACAATTACAAAATTGTCTTTCGGGCATCACACCTAACAGAACGAACAACCTCAAATGGTAAACAATAATTGGGGGGATCTAATTACAAACAACAAAGAAGAAATATACACAAGAACCTCACATAATAACTGATGGAATCTTGTATAAAAACTACTCTGAGAAACTGAGGATTTGTGTTATGAGTTGATGTAAAAAGTGTATGTAATAAAATCCGTGGCTGCTCTTTATATAGAGGCTTAGGCCGACTTAATGATATATTTAAAAACCCTAAAACGCCGTAGAGATAACTCCAGCCGATCCTCAAGATTTTGGCCGAGCTCGCCTCAATGAATCGCGTGCACTCACCAAATGAGTCCTCTTCATTCTCGATTGGTTTTTCTTGCTCCTCACTACACTTTTCGTGGCCGCTCAATAATTATCTTTATTCAATCCGATTCTGCTCCAATTTATCTTGAGATTTACCTTGTTGGTAGATATCCTCCGATTCACCATAATCTATAAAATCAATAATTATCGTGATAGTAAATCATATTTTAATAATAAAATAGATAAATACCAAATTATATTCTATAAATCACATAAAATTAAATAATCATTATAAACAAGTGATTTAATATAAAATACATATTATTAGGCTCGATTTAAGGATAAATTTGATGACTTTTACGGTATAATTTGACCGTCATCAAAGTTACAATATCCAACGGTTACAACTCTTATGGGAATAGTTAGTAGGACACGTGGCAACATCACATTTATTCCACCTTAATCGTGGTTAAATGCTACAAGACGCGGTACAAGATTTCTCCCTCGACATTTACTACCCACACCTTTCCTTATATATACAGTATATATATAAAGAGATGTTACTTACAAGATCATATTGATTTTCTCTCGAGAATACCGTGTGAACACAGATTTGCAAGCTTTCTTCTTCATCTTTTTCAAATTTCTTCAATGGTGGATAAAGGAGATGTTCATATTGGAACAAGCCAAAGTGTTGTGAGGCTTTGTTATCAGATGCTCACAGACATAATTAGCCATCAACATTGGTAGAAGATTAAAGAGATACAAAGGACTCGGAGGATGTTCTAAATCTGAGATTAGACAAAGATCTCATACACCAATGTTGTTAATTTCTCTGAAGGACATAGTGATAAAGGATGATACAGGCATTTACTACCATCAGAAATGCTCACAGATTGAAATCACTTCAAATCGCTAAGCGGAAGTATTCATTTGGACCTGGAAATGGTGCTCCTACAAATCTCGAATCTATGCAAATAGCAAGACTGACTTTGTTGATTCAATAAATACAAACAAGTCCATAGCATCAATACGTATTATCAATGTGATGAATATCGATTGAGTACACCCATCGAGCAAGATAATTGCCAAGAACATTTTTGGATTTAGTGGAAGTCTTGATACTCTCTCTCGACCGAAGTGATATGCTGATAATCATATGTAAAAGTGTGAGATTTGATTGGGCCAGATTCTTTGTTCAATATATAAAGAAGGTAGTGACTGAGATTAGAGATGGAACAAGGAAGTCCAAGACCAAGCCCATGGGTTTGATGATACAGGCCCAGCTGACACCTGAAGATTGCTGATGTTGCACCTGAAAGATCAACAAGTCCAGATATAAACCAGAAATAAATGATCTTATTCCTAGTTTGGATGATGATGAAGATGATGATGAGGAAACTGAAAGTGATAATGGTGGAGATGATAATGATGGTGGTGGGCAGGCTAAGCAAGTTACACAACCTGCTGCATCTAAGAATGCTGCTGAGAAAAGAAAGGCTAGCGATACAAGAAAGATCACTGAGCTTTTAAAGCCAAAGTAGACAAGGCAGAAACCAGTAGACACTGCTGAGTCTACTGAGGTTCCAGTTGAAGTTGAGGCTACTGAGGTTACTGAAGCTACAAAGAAAACTACTGCTAAGATTATAAGAGAACAACAGAAAGAAGATAGAAGAAAAAGGAAAGCTGCTGAAATTGAAGACCAACCTATAAAAAGAAGAAAACATGTCTTAAAGAAAAGAGTTTTTGGTAAAGGCAAGGAATTAAGAGTCCTGGAAGACCAAAGGGAAGTATAAAATGAGGCTGTTGAGCCTACTGCTGATGCTGATATTGTTGTTGAGCAACAGATTGAAGAACCACAAAGATAATCGCTATACCGAGCCTGGAGAGGAAATTGTTGAACTTGTTCAAGACTCATTGTGGATGCTACAACTCAGAGGGAAGAACAAACTGTTGCAGACCCTACTGATGTGCATATAAGTCAAGGGGAACCTAGTGTGGAACAGTTGGTGTTAGTAGGGACAAATGTACAACCTGATGAACCCACTAACCTATTTGTATCTCATATAGATACATTGACTCACCTTGTCAAGCCTTTGAGGGACAAATAAGTTTGAGCAATCTACCCCAAGAAGGCCCACAATGCCTTTGGAGAGAAAGGAAAAGAAGTCCAAGAAAGAAAAGTGGATCTCAACCTCAAGAAAATTGAAGATTACTTAGCTTGGAAGTTTGGTTTCTACTAGAGACAAAACCAGATGTAGAACCAATGACCGATTTTGAAGAATGATCATTCAACCAGTTGGGAGTGGAAAGTTTACTTGGATTGATTGATACATCTGAACTACAAGTGAGGCTGCTGGATATTATTGAAAGGGAAAAGCAAAGAGGAAGCATTTTGTTCAAAGAACCACATGATCGATGTATAACATTTATATGATAAAATTACGATGTTTTATATACGTTATCGACTTTTTATATAAAATATAATAAAATATAACGATAATCTTATAAAATATTAATAGCTATGAATAAATCTAAATACTATAAAAATCTAGTAAAAATGATAAAAGTTATAAATTTTGTACCGGTTAATAACCGAGTGTCGGGTCGATTCACGCTGGTATTTTTGGTATTTTACACTTTAGGTAAACCAAGACCCGTGAGTGACGACATTTTATGGAGTAAAATCATATCTTTTGAAGGAATAAAGGAATGCCACGAGATTTAAAGTTCAAAGGATCAATGGTTCGTGACGCCGTGATCAAGTTATATTTTCAACGAACAAATGAACCAGCAAAAGGCATTTTCTGAAAAAGAAGTCTTCATGGAAGTTATAGATCTCCTCAAGAGCTTTCCAACGATCTTGAATTATGTCATTTGGAGATCCAGAGCTCAAGCTATGATTTTATCAAGTTTCGGATTAAGATTGAAAAATCTATCCGATCGATCCGATTTACCTCGGATCGATCCGAGGAGACATCATGATTAGACCAAAGATGTGGCCCTGCAGAATATCCTGGATAAGATTTTTATTCCCGGATCGATCCGCCCATTCTCGGATCGATCCGGCAGGGAAAATTTGCCTATAACATAAGGCAAAGATTGCATAAAAGGGGTACCAAATATATCTCTTTTACTTTTTTAGTAGTAGTAGTATGTATATATATAGGCCTTAAGCCATAAATAAGTAGTATCGCTGTAATGCTCGAGAAATTTCCGTAAGATCGAAGTTGTTGAAGTTGATGTAGCATCCGGAAAAATACATCTTCCGATTCAATCGTTGTAATCGGGTAAAATTTCTAAAGTATTTATGTTTATTATGTTTGTTTTTTATCTTTCGATAATGTTAGTAGGCTAAATCTAATAACTAGCCAAAGTTATGTAATCGCTTTATTTCGATCTTTTCGCAAAGGAATGTTGTCTAAGTAAAATTGAATAAAATTGAGCTAATTGAATCTTTTTCTATTAATAAAGTTTGATTTGAAAGAATTCATAATCTAATTATGAATTGACACCTCGTAATTAAGTTATGAACTCGTTAATAATAAAACCGAGGGTAAAATTGGCCGAGTGAAAACGTGACAACGGAATCCAGTTTCCTATTCGGGGGCAGATTTGTCCTAAAAAGATAAATCTTATTAAAATTTGTACTCAAGATCGTAATAATGTTAACTCATCAGTTAATTGAAACTTAAACCGGAAAGTTGAATCGCCCGGCTTTGACAACCGGAGCCTTTTAATAAAATTGACCGCTTGACGAACGGAATGACTCCTTTTATTCAAAGGTAGAATCGCATCGGACCTGCTCAAAAACCGTAACAGTTGTGGATTTGGACTGATGACAATGGACATATGACAATTTCGTACGCTAATGTGAGGAGGAATTGTTAACCTTAGGAGTGCACCGTTTCATTTACTCAATTAACCTAATATAAAAAGAAAGATCGAGCACATTCCATTCAATCGAAAAGATCGTATAAATCAATTATATAAACTTTGGCTAGTTCTCTAAAATATATTTGGCATCTATATATTTATATCTATATATATATTTCGCAACTTATGCATATCTATATATATTTATATATCTATATATATTATATTAGAATAAATTTTAATTTATGCATTTATTTTATTTTAAGTTATTAGTTATCTCAGGCTATAAAATCGAGATTTAGATTGAGTTAATAATAGCTTTTTGGTGTTTAACCACACTTAAAGAATTACAAAGTTCCCTCGAGGATACGATACTCGACTCACCATACTAGCACTACAGCTTTGACCCGATACATCGTCGGGTTAAGGACTCGGTATTAGCACTGTAGAAAGGCCACGTCAGCTTTCGGCGCGCCGCTGTCGGGAACGACGCTAATTTCTTTTTTGTGTCTATGGTTACTACTTGTATTAGCTCAAAATTCTCGAGAATAAGTCAACACTTTTCTTATCTCATTGCTAATTTTATTTTCGCTGGTACTTACCTTATAGGTAAGTTACCAAATTTTACTACTATCAATTTCGTGTTATTTTCTATTTTCGCTTGGTTGATGACCGTATGGTAAGGCCCCACTCACCCTTATAAGCCCCACATAAACACTTACGAAAGCGCTAAGAAGAGAGAGAAAACGTGGTCATACTAGTCGTGAAATCCCGACTAATCATCTTCAAACAAATACTAAAATGGTCAAGCTAGTGATGAAACAAACGAACAAAGGCTAGATCATGCTCAAGGGCATGGACAAAACCCTGTTAACCCTAATAATAATCAAAATAATAATAATAGAGATAATCGGAATCGGAACCGTAATAATCGTAATAATCCGCCAAACCCAAGACCTATTTGTGACCAAACCATAAGAAGAAATCGACTAATAATCCCATACTTTTACCTAATGAAGGAGCTTAATAATTTCGAGATTAAATCTCATCTTTTTGGTTTGATTGACACAAGAGCTCCACCTCTGGAGAAGATGATGAAGATCCGCATCATCATCTCTATCTTTTGAAGAACTGTGCAATACAGCCAAAAGTCAAGGTGCTCACAAGAATTAACAAGGATGACTATGTTTCCTTTTCTAAAAAGACGAGCCCGAGATTGGTTTATGTCTCTTCCACATCATTCACTTACAAGTTGGGAGGAGATTCAAACTGAATTTCAAACAATACTTCACTCCCGGACGGAATTTGGAATTAAAAGTCGAGGTTGCTAATTTTAGACAAGGATCTCAAGAAACACTAGTGGAATGCCTGGGAAAGATTTAAAAATTACTAAGAGCGTGTCCCGACCATGGTTATTCCTTAGACATGCAAATTCAACTTTTCGTCGTCAGAAATTAAGAAAAGATTCACGTGTCATGTAGATCATGCATGTGGTGGTTCTTTAATGATGAGTGAGGCTCAATTAGTTTACGATGCTATAGAAAAGATTTCCAAAAATAACAGTAATGTGGGAAACCGGTTCTAGCACTAGAAAAGTAGCTTTTGCAGAGAATGCACGCCTAACACGGAAGTTCTAGCACATTTAGAAAATTTGAGTAGAAATTTGATGGATTACAATGTAATAAGAACCAAAGTTCGTAAAATAGTACACCAAATCGAATATTCAATCAGATAAAATACCACTAGTGGATTGAAGAACCGATGAGATACTCAAGAGAGAGGTGAGTTTTCTTCAAAGAAGATAGAAATTTAAACAATGCTTACTCAAACTCGCTCAATGCTATTAGAAGAGATCACCCTACTTATCGATGGTCTCAAAACCCTAGCAAGCAAGGACAACCGCCAGATCCAGCCCATATAGAATATGAATAATAATCAAGTTTATCAAGAAAACACGTCTAATCGAATTTGCCATCATTACCTAGATCCTATCCTCAACATACCACTCAAAGTATACCAAGAACTCAAAGTTCAACTCAACCCAAGCAGCATGAGTTGAAAAATGGGAAAAGCTAATGGAAAATATGACGGGTGTAGTATCTACTCAAGCTAAAAATATAAAACAATGGTGACTTCTATTGGTACAAATTACTAAGGACATGAGTTCAATGAAAACATCTATGAGTGGACATGATACCAGATGAGAACGATAGAAGCCTCATTAAGGAATATGGAAGATCATTTGAGTAGGGAAGGTGAACGTAATAATGTTAGACTCCCTGTGAGGATTACCAAGTAACACCGAAAGGAACCCAAGAGAGGTAAATGTTGTAGTTACGAGAAGTAGGAAGCTCATGGAAGTAAGTGAGTTGAAAGCTTTGGGAATAATGAAGTAGAAGATGACTTAGATGGTAAGAATGATAAAACTAAAGATGAACTTGAATTTACAGATTGAGGAAGAAGAAATTATAGACAACTTTGAAAAGAAATAAAAGTTCGAACCTCAAAGTGAGAAGGAAAATTGGGTAAAAATCCCTAGAATTCGAAGATCCCATGGATAAAGACCTAAGGACTTTATTTAAAGAACATATTAGAATGGAAGAAAATGGAAACAAGAATGAAAACAGTGAAGAAATGAAGGAATCAAGTAGAGATTGATTCAGGGAACAATTTAAAGGAAAGAATCCAAGAACTCAAATATGGCGAATCGAGTAATACTCAAAGGTTTAAGGAAAAGGAAAAGAGAAACTGATAAAGGAGCTAAAGGTCATAGATTTAGAATCTTTACCTTACCCTCCTAAAGATCAAATCAAAAGGAAAAACTGATAAGAAGTATGCTCGCTTCCTTGACACTTTTCGTCATATTCAAGTTAATATCCTCATTATCAAGCAATCGATTAACATACTCGCTATGGAAAATTTCTCGAAAGAAATTTCACAAACAAGAAAAAATTAGAGGAATATGAGAATGTATGCCTAAATGAAGAATGTTCCGCACTTCACAAAGATAAGTTACCACCTAAACTGAAAGATCCAGTAGTTTTACCATTCCGTGTGAAATTGGAGGATTTCTTAAGAAGGTCTTATGTGATCTAGAGCGAGTATAAATCTCATGTCTTATGAGGATTATAGAAAGTTAGGCATAGGAAAGCTTACTAAGATCGAAATGACTCTCAAATGGCGTATAGATCGATTAAGTACCCTAAAGGAATTATAAAGGACATATTGGTTAAAGTAGACAAATTCTATTTTCCAAAGGACTTTGTAGTTATGGAAATGGAAGACGGTTATTCAAAGACTCTTATTCTAGGTCGCCCATTTCTAGCTACAGAAGAACTTTAATCGATGTTCGTAAAGGAGAATTAATCTTAAGAGTCAATGAAGACGGTTACTTTCAATATTTTCAAAGCCATGAATTATGCATCATCGTAATCATGTTCTTTATGAAGATATTCATTCTGCCTCTATGATAATCGCTACCAACTTTTGAAGATAGATTAGAAGAATGCTTAACTCTATCTATCTATAAAGAAGATGAGGAAGACATTGAAATGAAAGAGATAATTCTATCTTTAGATACAGTAAAGTTTTACCTTTAAACCACCATGGCATAAGCACTTGGAATTAGAACTAGAAGGACCAGCCTTAAATCACAATAAGATCCACCAAAGAATCTGAATTGAAACCATTACCTTTAAATCTGAATATGCTTTTCTTGAAACTAATAATCTATTACCGATTATTATTTCATCAACTTTAACTCGAGCAACAAGAAGATCAATTACTTAGAATGTTGAAAAAGCATAAGAAAGCTTTTGGATGGATCTGCTGCCGATATTCGAGGTATTAGCCCTAAATTTATGCTCATAAGATAATTCAAGGAAGATGCTAAGCCTTGTATTCAACCGCAACGCCGCCAACCCAAATTTACATGCTTAATCGTCAAGAAAGAGGTCATTAAGCTATTAGAGATGGGAATAATTTTCCTATATCGATAGTGAATGGGTGAGTCCAACTCAAGTGGTACCAAAGAAAGGAGGTTTCACAATAAAAGAAAATGATAGAAATGAATGGATTCCAACAAGGAGATTACAGATATCGAATGTGCATTGATTTTAGGAAACTAAATGATCATACTAAGAAAGATCATCACCCACTTCCATTCATAGTTCAAATGTTGGAACGGTTAAGTGGTCATAAATATTATCGCTTCTTAGATGGTTATTCAAAGTTATTTACGATTTTCATTGCAAAAGCAGAGATAGGGAAAAGACTACTTTCACTTGTCCTTATGGAACTTTTATGCGTATAAAAGAATGCCGCTTGGTTTATGTAATGCTCCAAATTACGCTTTCAAAGATGCATGATGGCTATATTTTCCGATATGGTTGAGAAATTCTTGGAAATTTTTATGGACGACTTTAGTGTTTACGGAGATTCTTTTGGTAAATGTTTGTCGACTTAGAAAGAGTGTTGCAACGTCTGTGAAGATACCAATTTGGTTTTAAATTGGGAAAATGTCATTTAATGGTATCGGAAGGAATTGTTCTAGGCCATAGAATCTCTCGAATAGGAATTGAAGTTGATAAAGCTAAGGTTGAAGTAATTGAAAATTACCACCACCAGCTAATCTAAGGACTCTAAGAGGATTTCTTGACATGCAGGATTTTATAGAGATTTATTGCAGATTTTTCAAAGATAGCAAAGCCTCTAAGTCATTTGCTTGAAAAGGAAGTACCTTTTAACTTCGATAGTAAATGTAAGGAAGCTTTTCGCACCTTAAAAGCGAGATTGACTATCGCACTAAAGCAATAGCACCGATTGGAATTTGCCGCTTGAGATTATGTGTGATGCCAAGTGATTTAATGGTAGGAGCAGCTTTAGGACAAAGATATAACAAAATTCTAAAAGCTATTTACTATGCATCTCACACGTTAATCGCAAATTAACCGAACTATACAACTACAGAAGGGAACCATATGTAATTTTTGCCTTAGATAAGTTTAGATCATATATTGTTGGTTCTAAGGTAATAATGTATACTGCACTATTCAATTTTTGAAGTATTTGGTTGAGTAAGAAAGATGCTAAACCACGCCTTCTTAGATGGATTCTTTTACTCAGAGTTCGATTTGGAAATTAAAGATAAGAAGGGAAGTGAGAATGTAGTAGCAGCATCATCTAAGCAGTAATGGAGACTCGAGGAAGAGATAGGGAATGAAATTAAAGATTCATTTCTCGATGAACAACTATTTAGAATAGATACTCCTTCAACCATGCAAATATTAAAGAATAGAATTCCTTCTAAGGAAATTTCACCTGGTTTGGAGATATCATTAATTACTTAACCTGTGATTATATTCCGTCTCATTGGACTTGGCAAATGTAAAAGAAATTCTTTTATGACTTAAAATTTTATTACTCGAGGAACTGCACCTTTTCCGTAAATGTTCGGATGGGATAATCGTAAAAAGTGTGTGCCTGATAATGAAATTTTAAGTATCTTATCATTTTGTCATGATCGTGAGGCAGGAGGTCATCATGGAGGATGGAAAACTGCTTTTAAAGTTTTACAATGTGGTTTTTATTGGCCTACGCTATATAGAGATGCTTATAAATATGTCAAATCTTGTGAATCTTGTCAAAAATGGGAAATGTATCTAAAAACATGAAATGCCTATGCAACCTATTTTAGAATGTGAGTTATTTGATGTTTGGGGTATAGATTTCATGGGGACCATTTCCTATATCTTTTGGAAAAAGATTTATTCTAGTAATGGTAGATTATGTTTCGAAATGGGTAGAAGCTGAAGCTCTTCCCACCAATGATACCAAAGTTGTCATACGATTTCTTAAAAAGAATATATTTACACGTTATGGCATTCCGAGGGCTATCATTAGTGATAGAGGTTCGCACTTTTGTAATAGACCATTTACCAAGATAATTGAAAATATGGTGTAACGATAAGTTAGGAACGCCTATCATCCGCAAACCAAAGGGTCGCAGAGGTGTCTAATAGAGAGATCAAAAGAATTGTAGAAAAGATAAAGGATTCAAATCAAAAAATCAAGGGCGCTTAAACTAGACGATGCATTATGGGCATATAGAATGCTTTTTAAAACACCAATTGGTTGTTCTCCTATAAGTTAGTATTTGGTAAGTCTTGTCATCTCCCAGCTTGAGTTAGAACACCGAGCCTTCCGGCTATTAAATTTTTGAATTTCGATCCTAAGGTCATTGGTGATCATAGATTGCTTCAATTGATGTAACTAGAAGAATTCCGCCTCGATTCTTATGAAAACGCCGAATCTACAAGAACGCATCGAAATCCTTTCACGATAGGAGAATCTATAGGCGTGAGTTCCATGTAGGTGATCGAGTGCTCTTGTACAATTCACGCTTAAAGTTATTTCCAGAAAGCTTAAATCAAGATGGACAGTCCATTTAAAGTAACGAGAGTTTACAAATCCTGAGTCATTGAACTAATCGATGGAAATACAACTTTTATAGCCAATGGCCATAGAGTAAAGTTATTTGTGGAAGGAGAAGGAACCACACCAAGGGAGAAATAATGCTACTAATCGATCCTCCGACAAAATAAAAGCAGAGAGATCAAGAAACTGAAAGGCAAGTGGAGTTAAACTCACCAAATACCAGGTTCTATCTATCTTTACTCTACTTTTATGTGTTTTATTTATGTTTAAAGTAGTTTCGCTTTTTACCGGATGTAGACGTAAAAGAACTGGATGTCTTTTTTAGATAGAATAGAAATTTTTATAACGCTTTTGAAATTAGGCTTGGATAAAGATGTCGCTTAAAATAGAAGCTTCCGCTTTTGAGAAAAACAAGCAATTGTTGAGAGAAATCGACTAAAAGAACTTTGTAATGGAAATTAGAGAAGTTCGATAAAGAGAAGGGCAAAGTTTTTAAGAAGGTGTAAGGTTGTGGAAAAAGTGAGCATGAAGGAAATGTAGGAAAGCACAACCAAATCACAGATTTGAGTGTTTGAATGTTGTTAAGAAGGAACGATTATGTGGTTATCCTAAAATCCCGATGGAGATCAAAGAGAAAATTCAACGCCTTCATTTCTTAAGATTAGGTTAATGGACTGCTATTATAGAAATCTTGAAGATTTAAGATTGGTGGGAGTAGAATTAGATTAAGTTTTTGTTTATTTTTGTTTTAAGACTTCAAAAATTTTATGATAAAACTTATTTTTATCATATATGTTATTTATATGATATAATTAAGGATTATCATACCAAAAATATTTTTAAAAAAAAAAAAAAAAAAAAAAAAAAATATAGTGGTCGGATCGATCCGACCTAACCTCGGATCGATCCGAACCTAAAAACCTAAAAAGGGACGGGACCTCCTTCTTCTTCTTCTTCTTCTTTTCTTTCTAAAACAGCCGCCTCTCCCTTTCCCCTCAATTAATTTTTTCCTTCAAATCATCACACAACATCACCATTAAACTACACCACCTCTTAAATTTTTCTCATTCTCCATTCCTCTCTCAAAGTTGCATTTAAATTGAGGAATTTTTCAAGGATAGCTTCAACTTTATTCCGCTAAATTTCCATCTTTTCCGCCAAATTTCAACCTTTTCAAGCTTTATAAGGTAATAGTGTAGTTATTTATTTTTTTAATTTCGCTTTCCAAGTTTTAATTCATTTTCAACTGCTTTGTCACTCACATTTGTACTGTTGTTTTGTGTTGTTTTGTGTTGTTTTGTAATTTTCTTTATCGTAGAATGGCCAATCATCCAAAGCTAGTAAAAACGAAACCACATATCCCTACCCAAATTCCAGCTTATAGAAACTAGGCCTTTAATGTAAGAAGAATTGGCCGTTAGCTTTGATAGAATCAAGGTCATTGCACTAGAAACGCTTTAAGAATAAATTTGGACGGTGTTTAGTTGCAATCGAGAGGGGTTTAGATTTTGAAGATTTGGGAAGGAGGTCAAAGAAATTTTTGAAGGAGGCATTGATGGAATTAGCCAGCTTTAAGGTCGGGAGAAATTAACACCACCTTTGTAGCAGTAATTTTATTCTTTGATAGCAACTCACGATGCTACGGAAGATGGTGAGTTAACTCACACCGAGGACTAGATGCTGGCTCTTTACTCCTCACATTATTAATGCTATTTTTGGTATTCCCGACATACCGGAGACCGAGGATTATTATACGCTTTGGAATTTGGATGAGCCAAAGAGACTTTGATCATATTGTTTCACTAGCCCAAAGATGAGTTAGATCCCACTCATTGCCTGGGGCATGAAAAACAGATTTTCCTATGGGAAATGTATCCGGATATGAGAGCCATCAAACGCTTTATTAGTCATACTTTTTACCCGCCTCGGCATTTTACATCTTTTGGTAAAGAGGATTTGTGTATTGCTTGGGCTATAGTTAATGATGTACCGTGGATATAGGCAGAGTGATGTATGTAAGGGCCAAGAATTTGCCTGATCGCTAGACTGTGCAAATACATGCCTTTTCCATGTTTTATTTCTTCCTTGTGTCGCCGATAGAGTCCCCGAGCTCCCAAATGATAATTTGATGATGGTAGATGACACACTTATTGGTCCTAGTTTACCACTTAGGCCGGCAGAAGAATAAACTTTTGGACCCTAACCGCCAACGCCCTCAAATTACTCCATCTATCGTCGTCCCTCCTTCATCCAATAAACTCAAACTCATCTTCCAAATACCATCACTTACGATATGTTTCAATCCATGGCCTATGATGTTCATCGTGCTAATGCCAATATGGCTGCTTTTATGAAAGGAATAAATTATGGTCTCAAGATTTACGCCAAGGCATACGAGGTTTATATCAAATGAATATACTCGCAAAACCCTACCTATGCCGAGATGGATATTCCGCAATGCCAAACCCAAATTTATACCTTGCCCGATTTCATTCCACCGATGCCACCTCACTCGATTTCCAACAAATGCCACATTCTTTGGATTTCAAACTAGTGGTGTAGAGATTTTTCGACAGTACTACGGCAAATGCAACATCGAATGGATCGATCTCGATCGCTTGGCCATACCACGATGAGATGGGGAGGCACTTTTTCCGATATCACGAGAGAGATGAGCTCGATGGGACTAGATAGCCTCGGTACGGATGTCAACTTATTTTCAAGATCCATCCCAAGAATCGACCCGCTCTCAAGCTATGCCAAGTTCAAGCCACGTCGAAATGAAAGTGATGAAGAGGAGTGATAATTTTTAAACATTCTATGGTTTTTGAAATTGAAACAATTTTATTTATCATGCACGTTTTTTCTTTTTTCATTAAATTTTAAGTTGTTTTGATCATAGTAGGATTTTATTACGATTTTCATGTTTTCATTTCATATTTTGGTACTACGATCGTGTAGAATAATTTAGCGTTATAACATAAATGAAAATGAACCAAAAAAGGAAGAAAATTTGTCACCTAGAAAAACTAAGTCTTTTTCAAGCAAAATCAACTCGTCTCGTGAATGTTAATGTTCGGATCGATCCGCCTTTACCGGATCGATCCGACGCGGTGTTTACCGACCGACAACAACATTATCGGTTCGTAGGCCGGATCGATCCGCCTTATCTCGGATCGATCCGCAAGTACAAAACGCGCTTTAAAGTAGATCTTTTCTACTTTTGCTTGATGGATATACTTCATAAAAGGAAAAGAGCAAAGAAATGCAAACAATTGCTCATTCTTTCCTTCATTCTATTTTCAATCTGTACTAAAAATGTCTAACCGATCATCTCCTCGGTTAATAGTTACGAACCGCATACGCCTGATGGTGTAGTTCCCGGGGCATGCCTCTTGCTTTCATAATGAAGTCCCGAGACATCTAAATTTTGTCCGCTTCTCCTATTCTCACTGGAGAAAGGCTTAAATACTAAAAAATTGATCAGCTGGGACGAATCTAATCCGAGGTTGCGGGTGGAAAAAGTTGATAAGGACTCCCAGAGGTCGAATAAACATTTCGGTTGTTAGAGATTTCTTTGCATCTCTCACTCAAATAACGACATGTAGCCTCATCTCAACTTATTACGCTAGGGCACCGTTATTTCGCTTTCACCAATTATCATAAATCAAATCTATCAAATTCCACCATGTACTTTTGATCGAAACCCGCACTTCGAGTTTCTTTGGGAACTTGGGGATGCATATAATGTTGTAAATCGATCGCAGAAGCCTTTCGGGTTCAGATTTCCGCTTGTTTGATCATAACTATGATTCTCAACTCGCTTTACCCCTCATTTAAGGGCTTGAAACGCTTTCATTAATTCTCTAATCTATCCAACTAGAGATTTTTATGGGGTTACGGACGATGAGATGTCGCTTGTTGTATGCATTGACCGTGGAGCATACATTGATCGGGAGTTTTGATTTTTAAGACCGCAATTAATTTTGCAGAGAAAGACGTAATAGGGGAAAACCGCTACCATTTGCCTGGTTATCTCTCACCTTTGTATCCAATCAATCACGTGCCTGAAGTTTGCTATCGATTTGAGATTTTTCCATCTCGTGATTCTCGCTTAGATTACTTCCGTGGATACTCCCGGATGTTCATCTACGGTTTGATAATCGCTAAAAGTTATGTTGTTAAGTTGGTAGTTGTTTAAATTAGTTGTTTAATCGCTTGTTGTTGTTTGTTACTTTTATTTATAGTTTGTAATAGTGTTTAATATATATGTCATTTTCTTTAATTAAAATAATATATGGTTGCTAAAAATAATAAATAATAATCAAAATCATATAAAATTTTAATTTTATTTGCAAATTACTTTTTATCTTACTCACTGAACATCGGGACGATGTTATTTCGTAAGTGGGGAGTGGAAGTAAGTTAGTAAATTAAAATTAAAATTTTCTTATATAAATCTATACTTAATTGCTCAATACTTAGTTTAATTTTTCTTGAAACAAAATAATTAGATAATATATAATTAATATGAATAAAAACAATATAAATTGGTAAGAATATAGATTTTAATTAAGTAAAATAAAATAGATATATTATAATTATATTATATATGTCAATTTTAGATCTTTATAAGATTTTAAGTATATGTAACTATACATAAATATTATCAAGTAAGGTTTCATATGAAATTTTAGCAAAAAATACTTATATTTATAATAAATTTTTAGAATAATTTTCTTTGTAAAACGAAATATGAATATGGAATCGACTAGGAATGATGAGATTTTTTTGACACCACAAAATTACCTCAACCTTGATTAGAGTGATCAAGACCTCACTAAAATAGCCATTTTTGATCATAACCGACCATGGCTTATTTTGGTCTACATTTCCTAAAATCCTACGAGTTTGTACATGCATTTATGAAAGGAGATGATAGCACGTGCTAAGGATGGTGTATGTTGAGGAAAAAAAAAAAAAAAAAAAAAAAAAAAAAAAAAAAAAAAAAAAAAAAAAAAAGAACAAAGCACCAAATTTACAGAGAATTAATCGAATACCAGGTATCTTCCTTATCTTTGATCGACAGATATCGGTAGTAGCTTCCGATGATTTGAGTGCAGTAGGGTGTTATCTAGAAACGTCCTATATCACTATGAGGTATAAAGCTCCCGATAAAAATTCGAATCATAAGATCTCAAGAATGATTACGAGTTTAAGGAAACCGGACTCGTAATTTTAGATCGAAAGAGTATTACTCCGATCAATCTTGATGAAGCAATGCTTGTAAATTTGATTTTCTACACACACTCACGCTTTTAGTTCTTAATATTGAAAAAGAAGAGAGAAAATCTGAAAAATAGTTGAAAAGGAGATATTATTAATCGAAACTGTTTTTGATCAAACGTGAAAGTGTAAGTACGTACGACTTGCCTCTTTCTATTTTTGATTTCTTTTTCTATCTTTTCGATTAACCAATGTCCTATCTAAAAAATATGAGCCATCTTGTCAAATACTTGACTTAGTCTTTGATTCCAAATATTTCATATAAGTTAAGATAGGAAAATAATTCTAGAATTTTAATTATATTTATTGAGTAAATTTTGTGAAATTTCATTTGAATAATAGTTGATAAATAATTTATCAAAGTTATCTACACTTTTTATCTTATTAATTTCTAAGAAAGATATAATTAATATGTTTATAATATTGAAATGATATTTTACTAATTTAAAAATTGTATCTACCACTTATATTATTTTTATCGTAATTTTTATATATTACCGCTTATTTTGCTCGAGGACGATCAAAGAGCTAAGTGGGAGTAGTTGATGTATAACATTTATATGATAAAATTACGATGTTTTATATACGTTATCGACTTTTTTATATAAAATATAATAAAATATAACGATAATCTTATAAAATATTAATAGCTATGAATAAATCTAAATACTATAAAAATCTAGTAAAAATGATAAAAAGTTATAAATTTTGTACCGGGTTAATAACCGGAGTGTCGTGTTTCGATTCACGGGTATTTTTGGTATTTTACAGACCTTAGGTAAACCAAGACCCAGTGAGTGACGACATTTTATGGAGTAAATCATATCTTTTGAAGGAATAAAGGAATGCCACGAGATTTAAAGTTTCAGCGATCAATTCGCTCGTGACGCCGTATCAAGTTATATTTTCAACGAACAAATGAACCAGCAAAAGGCATTTTCTGAAAAAGAAGTCTTCATGGAAGTTATAGATCTCCTCAAGAGCTTTCCAACGCATCTTGAATTATGTCATTTGAGATCCAGAGCTCAAGTTATGATTTTATCAAGTTTCGATTAAGATTGAAAAATCTATCCGGATCGATCCGATTTACCTCGGATCGATCCGAGGAGACATCATGATTAGACCAAAGATGTGGCCTCGCGCAGAGAATATCCTGGGATAAGATTTTTATTCCCGGATCGATCCGCCCATTCTCGGATCGATCCGGCAAGGGGAAAATTTGCCTATAAATAGAGTGCGATTGCGGGCATAAAGGGGTACCAAATATATCTCTTTTACTTTTTTAGTAGTAGTAGTATGTATATATATAGGCCTTAAGCCATAAATAAGTAGTATCGTTGTAATGCTCGAGAAATTTCCGTAAGATCGGTTGTTGAAGTTGATGTAGCATCCGGAAAATACATCTTCCGATTCAATCGTTGTAATCGGGTAAAATTTCTAAAGTATTTATGTTTATTATGTTTGTTTTTTATCTTTTCGTATAATGTTAGTAGGCTAAATCTAATAACTAGCCAAAGTTATGTAATCGTTTTATTTCGATCTTTCGGTAAAGGAATGTTGTCTAAGTAAAATTGAATAAAATTGAGCTAATTGAATCTTTTTCTATTAATAAAGTTTGACTTGAAAGAATTCATAATCTAATTATGAATTGACACCTCGTAATTAAGTTATGAACTCGTTAATAGAAAAACCGAGGGTAAAATTGGCGAGTGAAAACGTGACAACGGAATCCGCTTCTATTCGGGGCGATTTGTCCTAAAAGATAAATCTTATTAAAATTTGTACTCAAGATCGTAATAATGTTAACTCATCGCTTAATTGAAACTTAAACCGAAAGTTGAATCGCCGGCTTTGACAACCGAGCCTTTTAATAAAATTGACCGCTTGACGAACGGAATGACTCCTTTTATTCAAAGGTAGAATCGCACTCGGGACTGCTCGTAAAAACCGTAATAGCTTGTGGATTTGGACCGATGACAATGGACATATGACAATTTCAGACGCTTAATGTGAGGAGGAATTGTTAACCTTAGGAGTGCACCGCTTTCATTTACTCAATTAACCTAATATAAAAGAAAGATCGAGCACATTCCATTCACCAAAAGATCGTATAAATCAATTATATAAACTTTGGCTAGTTCTCTAAAAATATATTTGGCATCTATATATTTATATCTATATATATATTTCGCATGAAAATAAAACAAATAAATACTAATATAATATATAGATATATTTTTGGATCTAGCCAAGAATACTTTACTGAATCAATATCTTTTAGTAGAAATAAATGAGACAGATCTTCCTTTATTCAAGGTGTAAATTATGTATGAATCGGTGTACTCTAAGCTAGACAACTCCTCCTCACACGAAGGCGGCGTATGAAATTGTCATATGTCCATTGCATCACCCAAGGTCCACAATCACATTGTTTTTTCCGAACAGTCCCGAGTACAAATCTACCTTTAGATAAAAGGAGTCATTCCGCTCACAAAACGGTCAATTTTATTTAAAAGGCTCCGGTTGTCAAAGCCGGACGATTCAACTTTCCGGTTTAAGTTTCAATTAAACGATGATTTAACATTATTACGATCTCGAGTACAAATGTCAATAAGATTCATCTTTCCAGACAAATCGCCTCGGTAGGAAACTCGGTTCCGCTTGTCACGCTTTCACTCGCCAATTTTACCCTCCGGTCTTTCAATTTTAACGCTTTCATTAAGCGCAGAAGAAAGAGATTCATTATAATTGATTTTAATCATTATTACCAGAGAGTCGATCATTCATTTTACCAAAAGATTAACTAATTCAGATTCATATCGTGGCTAGATATATTTTTAGTTTAATATCATATATAAATAGAAATAGAAATAATAAACATAACAATTTTAGAATATATTACCGTTATGACTATCGAATCGGGTCGTTTCCACTGGATCTAACATGCCAAAGCTTCGAAATCAACAATCTTCGAAATCACTTATATATATATATTATATTTACTTTTACGCACTTATGTATATATATATATGTAAATTATCTAGTACTTATATATATATAAATATTAATTACGATAGTATATACTATATATATGTATATGTATATATATATGCTTTAATTTCCATTTCAAAGATCATCATGAGTAGCTAAATCTACGATAGTCGAATTATGTAAAACGAGTAAAAACGCCTAAAGGGGATTAAACGGAGTTGTGTAGCGCTGTAAAATAATGTTTTAATGAGTAATCCACGCCCTAAAACTTAATCAACGCCTTTGAATTAAACCGATCATTTAGTTCATCATCACACATATCGAACCTATAAATGTATTTTGCGGTGAGATGTGGGAAAAAAGGGTTTTGGGATCGTTATGTAGATTCGCCTAGTTGTTAGGACCGCTTTCCAATACAGAGGTTTCTCATCGTTGTTCGAAATAATTCTAAGAGCGTAATCATGTTAGGTTAATCGGTTTTAAAGGTGTTAAGTAATAAAGCTGAAAACAACAAACTATTGATAATTATCTCATTATAACGGTATTTTTAGCTAATTTATATAAAAACATATACATATATATATATATATATATATATATATATATATATATATATATATATATATATGTTTTTATATAAATTAGCTAAAATACCATGTAATGGGATAATTATCAATAGTTTGTTGTTTTCGAGCTTTTATTTACTTAACACATTTAAAAAAAAAAAAAAAAAAAAAAAAACACCTGACAATGATGATTCATCATCCTCTGATTATGATGATGATCACCCTTCTTTTCCAGGCCAACCCAGTGGCACTACATTGGAAAGACCTACTGAGGATGTAGGACAGGGATCTAAAGGTACAACAGCAGATCACTCTGCCGATGATGGCAAGTCTGCTGAGGGCCAGCAGATTGATCATATGGATGAAGACATGGAAGACATGACTATGGATGATCTGCAAGCTCAAATTAATGCTGGAGTAGCTCTTGGAGATAACAGGCTGATCAGTATGTCTGACACCTTATTGGTTGTAGTGTCTGATGTATATTCTGAGGATCAGCAGACTGACTTACTAAATAAAGAGCTAGGAACTATTTTCAATGAAGATTTGGAAATACAGCTTGCGGTGGCAACATCACTGGAAGAGGCCACAATATCTACTATTTTTTATGTTGTTATGTTTGAAGAAGCCGATACAAGTTCAAAGGACTCAGCTCAATATCAGGAGTGGTTTGACACTCAAGAAACCTTATCACAAGCTGCTGATATCTTACAGAAGTTTGTTGATGCTAGAGGAGTTTTAGAGGAAAACTTGGTTGTGTTTCCTCATTTTTTTTGTTGAAGAGGTGGTTCAGGTTGCTGAGTTACAAACAACACCTGAATACAGGTTGGAACAGAGGGTCCTAATCATTAAAGAACAAACATTGTTAGGACAAAGGTTGGAACTATTGATGGGATTGGAGGAATCCCTTGAACATTTTGAAGAGATAGTTGTAGAACAGGTTGCTGAAGAACCTGTTATTGCAGTCAGGATACTGAAGTCAAGGCTACTGACGGTAAAGATAGTCAGCAAACTGCTGTTAATGAGGATGAACAGCTGTTGGACTATGACTCAAGTGATGAGGAGTTCCAAATGCCTGAGGAAGAACAAGTTGCTGATGAGCCTCAACAGGAACATGTACCAATTTTTGAGGAAGCACATGTTTTAAAACCTCAACCTACAGAAGATCCTATTTTGGAAGAAATTTTTGGAGATGTTATTGAGGAAGTCCTGAACCTGCTGGATGGGACAGGAGAAGAGCCATGGTTGTCAGCATACCAAGGGCAAACTATAATGTTGAAGAGCTTGCTGATGATTTTGCTGGACATATGGCTGGAGGTATGGTCAGTGCAAAGCATCAACACAGTTTTGGAAGAGTTGAGAGTCAGTAAGGATCAAGTATTGAACAACGAAGGACTCAACCTAATAGACAAGAACAGAGATTTGAAGATTTGATGAATCTTGTGGAAAATAGAGGAAGAACAAATAAAACAGTTGCTTCCAACATTACATCTGCTCAATTTGCTATCAATAACCTAATTATAGATGTAAGAGGTATTAATACCACAACAGCACATCAAGATAAACATTTAAATGAACAGATTGCCTCACTACACAAGAAGTTGGACAAGCTTGCTGAGGCACCCAAACCTGTTGTGGTACCTCAACCTGCTGCATTAGATCCTAAGGTTATTGAGAGGATTAATCTGTTGGAACAAATAATTGAAGGAAGGATCACTGCAGTTGACACAAGAACTGAGATTACGGAAGGTCAACTTGCAAACTTAGTGATGACACAGGAAAGTGTTCATGGTCTATTGTCCCGGTTTGTAGATGATGTCAATATGGGGGAAGAGGGCCTTACAGCAGAAGCAAAGGAAGATGCAAGGATCTTTCCAAAGAAGAAACTGGAGGATGAAATAAATGAGTTTAGGAAACCTGCGCCTGGCGGGATTCAGATGACTGATGACCTCCTAAAAGAATACAAGAAGCTATACTATGGAAAGAAGAGACCCTATCATGATATGGGATTTCAGGAAGGACTCAACTCCTTCTTGGGACTAAAATTTTGGGAAGTAAGGGTCAAGGCACTGAGAGCTTCTTTTAGAGGTGGAAGAGGAGGCAAAGGTGGATGAGGTCAATGACTGGGAGTTCAGTCAGTAAGGGATTCACTTGAAGAGTTTAAGCATTTCTACATGGGACAGGGCTTCTATGTTCATGCTATATGATTAGCCCTGCCAGAAGCATGGAAATGGTGGAAACAGCTACATACTTGGATTGATTTCTCTACAATAGAAAATCAATGGATGCTAGACATAGTAAGGGAAATCAGGGAGTTCCAAGAGAAACAAGAACAAGACAGAAACAAAAACAGAAACTAGATCAGCACACTTGCAATGCTTATTTTACTTTGCTGATCCTAGTTTGTTATAATGTTGAACAAATATGATTTTAGTGAAAGATGGATGAATCTGTTCTGTTTGTGTTTTTATCTTTTTGCTTTGCTGTAAGGAGGGTATTGGCATCATCACTAAAAAGGGGGAAATTGTTGGAAATATTTTAAGTTTTAATGATGAGTGCCAGACTAGGTGTTATAGAACAAAGGCAAAAAAATGTCTAGATCAAATGTATAGGTTTATTAGATTTTGATCTTTGTATAGGTTTGATCAAACAAGCACTGTAATTAGGTCAGCTGACTTTATCAGCAGACCTATCTAGATCAATAGGGTAACTAGGTCAGTAGAGTGTCTAGGAACATGCTGAAGACTGACGGCTGAGGGTACAAACTTAGTTATTGAAGGCTAAGGGATCAAACTTAGTATTTAAAGTCAAGGATATGGAATCAGAATTTAGGCAATTCTGTAATGACCTAAACTGATTATATATACTTGTGTACAAGGTCTAAGTTCTATATGTTAAGTGGTGATTGGAACTTAGTTATGTTCAAAATGGTTACTCTAGCTTCACAATAAAAAGTTAGATGAGAAGAAGTCAGCTGATGTGTTATTAAAACACATCAGACTTAAACCTGCTGAAAGAAATGTACATCAACAGGCTGTTATACTTCAGATATTTCCTGAGTTTATTTCTCGATTTAATCAAGGATTACATTGGAAGATTACAAGAATAAGGATGGATTACAAGCCTTGATATTGTCAACAAATCAATGGTCAAGATAAAAGGAACGTTGGAAAGATTCAGAGGATTATCCAATGGACACAAATCAAAGGGTGGACAGACAGAAAACTGACAAAAAGCAAACTGACAGTGTCAGCACTATGAACAGAGACATAAATCAAGTCAAGATGGAGACAAATCTAAAACGGCTATGTTTGGAATTCAAACATAAGTCACAGGATTCTCACCTATAAATAGAAGACTCCTGATCCAAATACAAGTGATGAAAAACAAATAATCTACTCAAAGCTATGAAGTTTTTTATCAAGAAAATCACCATGCTGACATACACAAAACTTTAACTGACTGATCAAGAAATATCTTCAAGTGTAACCTGCTATCAAGTAACATCAAGAATACACACTTGAAGACATCAAGCTGTTGATCATTTCATCCTGATCAAGCTGCTGACAACTGAATCATTTACTTGATTCAAACTTTCTTTTACAAGAAACCTGTTGAAGATAGAGAAGCACTTAGGTGTCAAGAACTGTTGTTTGTGGGGGAGCTGGTGAAGAGGCAATCCTACCCTTCAAGGACCAGTGGAATACTTTGGAGGTGCAATCCTACCTGTTTCAAGTGTTCAGTTTGTGAAGCCATAGTTTAGTGGTGAAGGACAGACAACTTAGGGATTTTGTAACTGCAATCTCAAAGATCTCTAGTGAGTTTCCTCCAACATCACAGGAGAAGAGTGGACTGACAGGATTACACCACCTGGAACCACTATAAAATTTGCCTACTTTCTTTCTGCATTTACTTTCTACATTTAGTATACTGATCACATCAACTTACTGAAACTAGCAACTGAATCACACACATACACTACTGAGTATCTAATACTTAGTATCATCTTTTAACAAGAAGTAACAAGGCTTAATTTGAATATATTCCGCAGCAACAAATCCAGTAATATCTATTGTCAGTAGACTACTGAGTGGTCAACAGACTACCGAGCAGTCAGCAGGCTACTGAAATTGCTGAGTTTGTTAACTCCGAAAGTTTTAAGTGTTAAGTTTATGCACCCCCCTTTAAACTTAATCAAAGCCTTTTCAAGCGACCAACACACTAGCAACATTCCAAAGGTTCATGATGTCATTATTTGCGGACATGGTTGAAGACATTCTAGAAATTTTCATGGATGGCTTTTCTGTATTTGGAGATAGCTTTGAAAAATTCTTGGACAACTTAAGTAGAGTGCTAAAGAGATGTTAAGAGACCAACCTTTTACTTAACTGGGAAAAATGTCATTTCATGGTAACAGAAGGAATAGTGTTGGGTTATAAGATTTCAAAGAAAGGAATGTAGGTTGATAATGCAAAGATAGAGGTAATAGAGAAGTTACCCCCTCCAACAAACTTAAAGACATTGCGAGCTTTTCTTGGCCACGCAGGATTCTATAGGAGGTTTATTAAGGATTTCTCTAAAGTTTCTAGACCTTTGACGGAATTACTTGAAAATGATGTACCTTTTGTGTTTGGAGAAGAATGCACAAAAGCATTCAACACATTGAAGCAAATGATTATAACCGCCCAATTCTGGTCGCACCAGATTGGAACAAACCTTTCGAGCTTATATGTGATGCAAGCGACACAGCAGTTGGAGCAGCCCTGGGCAAAAGGAGGGTAAAATATTTAAGACTACCTATTATACCAGTCGTGCCAGTGCCCAGAGGAATTATGTGACTACAGAGAAGGAACTCTTAGCTGTTATCTTCGCATTTGACAAGTTTCGACCATATCTGATAGGATCGAAAGTCAATGTATTCACTGACCATGCAGCTCTGAAATACCTTCTAACCAAACAAGACTTCAAGCCGATATTGTTAAGATGGATTCTACTCTTACAAGAGTTTGATGTCTAGATTAAAGATAAAAAAGGATCTGAGAACCAGGTGGCTGATCACCTGTCGAGATTAACTTTGCTGGAAGAAGAGCAACCAATTGAGATCACTGAGAATTTTCCTGATTAACAACTTTTTTCCGTCTCAGTAGTAGCTCCGCTTGAATCTCAGCCCCGATGAAATACATCAAGAGTGGGCAAGGTGTACCCTTGGTTTGCTAATATTGTCAATTATTTAGCATGATGGTACCTACCACCAGAATTCACGAATGAGAATAAGAAGAAGTTATTTACGGATCTGAAGCATTATTATTGGGATGATCCCTACCTGTATAAGATGTGTCCTAATACCATTCTTAGGAGATGCATCCATGATGACGAGATTCCAAGTATTTTAAGCCAATGCCATTCTGGAGAAGTTGGAGGTCACTATGGGCCAGACAAGATATCAGCAAAGGTACTAAAGTGTGGATTCTATTAGCCAAAAATTCATAAATCTGCTTACGAGTTTACAAGAGCCTGTCATTCCTGCCAAATGACTGGTAATGTTTCCAAGCGGAATGATATGCCACTGAGAGTATCTTAGAAGTAGATTTATTCGATGTGTGGGGAATTTATTTTATGGGGCCTTTCACATCATTAGAATCAAATCGTTACATCTTGGTAACAGTCGATTATGTTTCCAAATGGGTGGAGGCAGTGGCCTCACCTACTAATGATGCTAGGGTTGTCCTGAGGTTTCTTAAGAAAAACATTTTGACAAGGTTTGGAGTGCCTAGAGCCATAATTAGAGACGGAGGGAGTCATTCTGTGATAGGTTGTTTGAGAAATTGATGTTGAGATATGGGTTAGACATAAGATTGCAGCAGCATATCAACCCCAGACAAGTGGACAAATGGAGGTCACGAACAGAGAGATTAAGAGGATCTTAGAGAAGACTGTGAATCCCAGAAGGAAAGATTGGTCTTTGATACTAAATGATGCTCTTTGGGTGTACAGAACAGCTTATATGACCACGATTAGGATGTCACCATATATGACATTGTTTGGAAAAGCGTGTTATTTACCGGTAGAACTCAGCGCCGAGCGCTGTGGGCTACAAGGTTTCTAAACATGGATGAAGGTTTAGCCGGTGAAAAGAGATTGCTAGAATTGAATAAATTAGAGGAGTTTAGACTTTAAGCGTATGAGCATGCAAAGATTTACATGGAAAGAACGAAGCTCCTGCATGATAAAAGGATTCTCAACCACACATTTCAAAAGTTGGAGATAAGCTATCAGATATAATTCGCTTTCATCTTTTTTTCTGGAAAGTTGAAGTGTAGATTGTATGGACCATAAGTAGTCACAAAATTTTTCAATTCAGGTGCGTGTGAAGTTAGAAATGAATACTCTGGGAAGACTTTCATAGTAAACGGCCACAGGTTAAAGCATTACCTAGAGCACAAGTATAACCCTGAGTTGGAAGTCTTTACATTGACTGATCCGAAGTACGAATAAAGGAGCCCTATTAGTATAGTCGAGCTAGCGACAATAAACTCAGAACTATTTCTATACCCTTATTTATTACTTTTGGTTATTTTGTTTGAATCAATAAAGTAGCATGACAATCGCAAGGTTTTTTTCATCACATATATCTTAGGTCATCTGACTCGAGATATATGTGGTTTTTTCCTTCATGATTCTCATGTGATACCCTCGTAAAAGTTTTCACGTCTTGCTTAGGCCAATAAAGAATAAAATGGCTTAAATTGTTTTTGCACAGTCCTCCGGTATGCACAATTACCGCCACCTTATTTTCTTATTGCCCTTCGCATGTTACTCACAGTATTTGGAAGTATTTTGGAAAGCTGGTAACAACTTGGAAGATGGATGACCTAGGAGCCAATGATTACGCTCCAGGTTTCACTTTGACTCAACAACCAATTCCAGAGCTAAGTACCTTTTCCTTTCTTTATTATTAGTCATTGGGAACAATGTCTATAAATGGAATAGTTTTGAAATTTAACACTGTTTTTAGCTTGTCTATTGCACATTTCCGAGTAAGGAATCAGTAGAAAAGGAGCCCAAGTTTGATTTTAAGTTAGCTATAGCGTATTCAATTTAGTATGGAAGAATGAGCATATATTATGTTGCATAAAGTAGTAACTTATTAATTGTTATTCTATCATTGCACTCAATTATTTGAGCACATAATCTGAGTGAGAAGTGTTTAAGATTAGATGATAAGTTGTTTTAAGCAGGAATCATTGTTTGTATGTCTATATACTTTAACAAATTGTTGTAGGACAAGGGAAGCAACTTGAATGCCAAAAAAGGTAACCGGGACAAAACGGGCTTGAGAGAGAGAGAGAGAGAGAGAGAGAGAGAGAGAGAGAGAAATGGTGAGAAAATCTGCCAAAAAAAAGAAGAAAAAAATATATATGCAATCAAGGCAGTGAGTGAAGCAAACTCGTAGCAAAAAGGGCATGACCCTCACATAAAAAGAAACAAACGAGGACTTAAGAGTGATACTCAGTCCTCGAGTCCGCCCGGCCCGATTAAGGTACCATGTTGTGTAACCAAATCTGAAGGCAAAATGAGCAAGTGTATGCACAGGTAAGTTAAGATTGTGGGGTTAATACAACTTGATTGTACTCACGAACGCACTATCACTACTGATTCATCACACGACACATTGATGCATGATAAGTAGTGATAAATGGGGAGTTTATAGATTGTGGCTTGATGTATGTTCTGCCAGAAAGCTTTATTGAATATGTGGTAGTTGTTGGATATTGCTCTTGGAGGTACATTTTGCCTTGATACTCTGCTCGAGGACGAGCAAAGGGCTAGTAGGGGGTAGTTGATGACATTTAAAATAGTCTATCCTACGGCATCAACATTCTATCCATTATGAGCTAAAAATAGTTGTTTCGACCTAAAAATATGAACCATTTGAGTTGAATATCATATTTCGAGTTAATGAGTCAAGTATTTTGCACTTAACGTTTATTTTCCCTATTTCGATATTATTTCGTGCATTATTTGATTATTTTCAGGATACGAAATATTGGCCTGAGCATCGCGGATGATTCTGGAGTGGACTGAATGAAAGAATTGGGCCTAGGGTATTCCAGAACCTTTCAAGCTAAGCTAAGTAGGCAGAGAGATTAAGCAAAACTACCCCTGGTAAACCGGGAGCTACCGCCGACTTACTGATCGCTTGTAAGTCACTAACGTCGATATTATTAGCAAGAATACTAGGTACATCGTAGTATAGTAAATGCGAGTCAAGGTCGATCCCACAGAGACAATGCAACTTATACGTATAAAAGATTCTAACCTGATTAAGAAGCAACATAGAGGCGGTCATTGACCAACAATAACGTGAAAGAAAACAAACATGGTATACCTCTCCCTCTCCTCACCGATCTACTAACTTGGATTAGTTAATCGTTATGTTTACTTTCCCACATAATTTCCTTAGATTAATCGCGAGCTTTTAGTGATTATTATCATATTTATCAGCTACGAGTGTAATTCCTACTCTTATCTACTCCGACAATGGCAGTAGACAATCTATATGCAAGCTACCCTCCTTAATTGGTCCGTAATAGCCAATTCGCATAAAGAACTAGAACTGCCGATATTGAGCGTTACCTCATACCGCTAACCCGCCTAGTCACCGTCGACATTTGACCAAAGACGCCTTCTGTGGTCCATCCAGACTATATCCTAATTAACACTTCACTTATGGTCCTTCATGTTAATTTACGAATTACGAATACTCGATTGGCCAGACCTATTACTCGTTTTAATTATTCCTGCTGATCAACATAGCTGTAGTGAATCCCAGTTTAGGTTTTCTAAAATATGCCTCGGTAAACCGGTATAGAACGCCGGTTTACCGGGGGTGGCTTTTCCTAATTTCAGGATCTACATTGCTCAGTACGATTAAAATAATAAATTATGGGGTTGTTAAACATGCAGATTAACTAAAACACATAAATAAGAACATGTTTACCATATTGAAGACAATAAAGGAACGTTCAAAGCTTCATACCTTCAACAATGGAGATCTAGCTCAATCTACTCAAGCTAGAGATGATGGAAGAAGGTAGGAAACAAAAAAAAACTCTCCAAAGCTCAAGAAAACTTTATTTCATCAAAATATGTAATGTAATTAAAGAATTGATAATGAGATTGTCTTCAATAATCTGTAAACGCGGCCTTATATAGATACAATGACCGACTTAAGACTCTCTAAAACCCTAACCGACTTAGATAATGCGGTAGAATCAATTTCGTGTTCAATAAGTCACCGGTTTACCGGGTCTAACCCTCGGGTTACCGGGCCTTCTATTTTCTTTTTCTTCAGCAGGCTAATCCTTGGACTTTAATCACTCAGTCCAATGCATTCCTTTTGGTCCAGATCCATTCTCCAAAGCTCCAGATTCGGTACATCCAATAAAACACACAAAACGAGAAAAAACAGTACAAAAACATCAGGAAAATAGCATAGATGCAGAATTACGATCCTGGAAACACTCACATAGCATTTAACACATATTCTAAGCAATAAAGATCCTATCTATCCCCTCTTGAGATGAATTCGGGGTGAATATAGGTATAAATATTGGAACCATTTAGAGGCGAAAAGAAAATAACACTTTGATCAATACACAAGTTAATTAAAAACCACTATGACTTACTAAGCCAAGATCAAAATCATGCCACTCGTATCCATCATTAACATATTAAACACTATTCATATCATGAGCCAATGTGTGTGTGCAATAACTTTCACAACCGCTTAGAAGTGCAGACAATTTCACATTACGTCCACTCATTGTCGAACTAACCAGTCTCGAACATGTTATTCATTAATTAATTGATATGACAAGGCAGATCGAGAACCGAGCATATATCACTCTTAAGCTCATGTTTATCGGTCTATGCAAAAGTCGTGCGTCTTATGCTCCATCGACTAAGATATTTCCAAAGAGAATATAGATGTATATATTTCAATGCACTTCTCTTTCTTGGTGGGTGAACTCTCATTGATTTATCTATCCTCACGGTCACACTCTTGATAAACTACCGAATCCGAAATTCCATTGCCTTTCTAAGCGTTGGTGAAACATGATTCGTGATAAAGCCAAGGCCAACTCTAGTCAAAGCAATATGCTATCGACTACACACCAAGGGAAGTGAGTTATACGTGCTTAAAATGGTGGCTCATAACAGAATATGCGCTTAATACGCCACTACTTCAGAAGTGGACACTTTCTCTTACTCGTGCAAAGTAAAACAAAGATGAAGTCAATTAACTCGAAAAGATCAAATATATCATAATTTTTCAAAATTCTGTCAAAAGGAATCAAAGTCTAAGTGGTGAATCATGCATCAAAGAGAATCAAGACAATCACGCAATTCATGGAATATAATGCTAAAAAGCTAAGTGACGTTCCTCTACCCCCCACTTAATCGAAACATTGTCCCTAATGTGTAAAATGAGAAATAAAAAATGGAAAGGAACTTAGCTTTGGTTAAGGGCGGAACCAAAGAAGAATCGGATCTTCGTATAAATCATCAGGCTCATGTAAGTAGTCCATGAAGAATCTGCGCTAAGTAACTCAACAAGAATAGTGGTGACAAGAAACTGTATAACAAAGGAGCGGCAGTAAAAGAGAAAATAAATAACTCCAAAACAATTTAAGCCGACAAAATCATTATATAAATTTTATTCTTCTACATCAACCAAGTTGGAAAAGAAAAATAACATAAAAACAAGAAAGAAATGGAAAAAACAATAAAATGAAATAAAAGCTAGTCCTCATCAGAATAACCCTTCCAGTCATCTCTAGGCTCAAAAACGGGAGGTGGTGCAGAACTTGAGGCGGCGGCGGCTGAAGATGATGCTCTACGATGTGGGGCAGTACTAAGTGGCGGGGTAGAGGAAGGAATGCCAAAGAAGTCAATAATCCTATCCATCTTGCTATGTAGGCTCGCAATCTCCCATGAGTGCTCCTCAAGCAAGGCTCTCTGAGTCCTCGGTGCACCATGCACCGGAGTATGCTCCCTCTCTGCTCTAACCCGTCTCTGACTTCTAAATCGATCGCGAATCGAGCCGATCTCGTGGATCTTCCCAATCATCACTGACAAGCATCTTTACCTCAGCCTCCAGAGCAAACATATCAATCATCGGCCCGTATGGTGGCAGCTCTCACTCAGAAGTGGCGGCAAGCTCATGAATACGGCTATGCATCAGTAGACCAATGTTGATTGGGGCACCCATCTCTAGGCAGAACATTAACTCTGCCCTCAAAGTGGTGACAGAGACCGTGTGCTTCGTCGGAAGAAGGCGAGCAAAAACAAACCGATTGACAATCTTCTGGTCCAAAGATAAATCATTCTCTAGGAAGATGGTGGGGGCTCCAGCAGGATTACGCTTCCATTGCACCTCTAAGAAATCAGCAACCATATCCATCCTCTCGAAATCGGCAATGTTGCTCGAGGATGTATACTCATCTGGGCCCACCGGTGGATTTCTACCCAAAATGAGCGTTGATCCGCTCAATCGAAAAATCAACCTTAACTCCTCGGACCATAGCAAAGGTGGCTCCGGGGTTATGCAAAACGTAAGCATAAAACTCTCTTACCACCGTGGCGTTGAACCTTGCCGGTGCCTCAGCCATGTCCAGTAAATCTTGTTCTTGTAGGGCCTCCTGCAATATCGACCCGCAGTCGTCCAAATCTACCCCTCGTTCTCGAGCCACTGGCCTTGTGTTCTAATGGCCTCAGAACGACTCGTAAATAGCTAGAGAATTGAACTGTGCAACCCCGTCTATCAGCGGATTGGCATCTCCATACACTGTCTGGTAACCACTGGGACGAACAGCTGACCGTTGATGCTTAGGACCCATCCTGAATGAGCACAGAACCTGATACAGAAGCTATTTCTGGAAAACAACCCTTGGCAAACCGGAGGTAGGGAACGGTTTACCGGCCTGAACTTTTCTGGATTTCTTCTGGGCTGTGCTCCTGATGATAAAAGATGAAGAATTTTGGGCACTTCACCGTTGCAGCAGCACTTCAGAACAACAACAGGGTTGGAAAATGAGTGTTTAGGGTTTGGAAAATAGAAGGAATTAGTTTGGCTATGGTGGTGATTTGGTGGTGATATTGGTGGTGATGGTTGACGGATTTTAGAAAGGAAGAAGTAATGGAAGAAGTTTGGTGAATGAAACAGATGAAAATGATAAGAATGATGATAATGGTGATGAAGGGGTGGTTTAAATAGGAAGAATGGAGTGAATATGGATGGTTTTAGTGGGATTGTGGGTAGAGAAGTTATTGGGGTGAGGGATTTGAGGAGGTGATTGATGGGATTGAGGTAGAGTTATGGTGGAGTGCAGGAAAGGATGAAAAATTTGAAAAGAGGGGAAAATGGTTCGGTTTCTGCAACTGACCATATCTGGTGCAACGTGTGTCCTCCACGTGTCTCTAAAAATTCAGCTTTATGAATTGACGTTCAGAAATCTAAAAATCAAGCCTCGATAACCCGGAGGTTACCCTCGAGATACCGGGGGTATCTTTCCCCTAGATTTTTTATCTGCCTTTGCTGCACTTCTTACTCAACCTTTCTGCTCAATTCTGACCTCAAATTGACTAACCTTTGATTCTTAAGTTGTCATTTCCGACACAAAACCTAACCTACTTCACTAAAATCTGCAACAAGGTAAAAAAAACCTTTCCACAACCATTCGGTTTCAAGACTGAGTTCGTGGTAGGATGAAAAAAAGCTTGTCCCTTCATCTGGACACTTTTATTCAATCCTAAACTACCTAAGGGTTTGAAGAAATTATGTTGGACATATTTTTACAAGTTTTATGTTTTGGTGATGAGTGTCAGACTAGCTGTTATAGTGCAAAGGCAAAAAGAAGCCTAGATATTATGTATAGGTTTTATTATAGTTTGATCTTTGTATAGGTTTGATCAAACAAGCACCATCTTGAAGTCACCGAGTAGAAGTCATGAGACTTCATAGGTCGAGAGAGTCCCAGTCGAGAGATCAGTGGGGTCGGGCCGATTGTCTGGGTCGATGAGACTAGTTAGAGGTCTGCTAGTGCTTGAAGATTGAAGGCTAAGGGTTCAAACTTAGTTTATGAAGGCTAAGGGATCAGACTTAGTAATCACAATTACGGATATGAAATTAAAAATTTAGGCAAGTCTGTGGTGACCTAAATTTGTTTCATATGCCTATGCTTGAAGGTCTAAGTTAAGATGATTGATGGATTGGAACTTAGTTATAATTTTAAAAGGTGTTATCTAACTTAATAACAAAGGTTAGATATAAAATTTAATTATATGATTTATCATATAACAAGGGGGAAGGATTTTATTACCTCAGTAGACTCTGTAATTCAGTCTACTAATGGTACAGGATTTGAACTGATTAGATTTTTATGAAAATGACATCCAACCACTTCTCAAGATGAATGGTTGAGATAAAAGGAACGTTTTAGACTTTCAGAAGTCAAATGGGGACAATTTGAAAGCTGACAGAAGTCAGACTGACAGTGTCAGTCCTATGTACCAGGATGTCAGCAATCAGAAGTCAAACAAGACAAATACAACGGCTATTTTCAAATTTGGAGCCTATAAATACAAGGTCCCTGATCAGATTTCAATAGTTAAAAATGTGTAATTGAAAAGAAAACTATCAAGCTATCATCTCAAGTTCTAAAACAGAAAGATCAAGAATTTTCAGAGTGATTTCAATCTGCTGAAGTTAAAGAAATATCAAGAACAATCACTCTGCTGAGCTTAAGTGCAAGATCAAGAAAACTTCAAGTGCAACAAGATATCAAGCTATCAAGTTACATCAAGTTCAAACACTTGAAGTTCCTAAGGCTGCTGATCAACCTTACTGATCAAGTTGCTGAACACAGAATCTTTCAGTTGATTCAAACCTTCTTTTACAAGAAGTTGTTGAGGCAGTGAAGCACTTTGGAGTGTGAAGGACTGTGTTTGTGGTGGAGATGGTGAAAAGGCAATCTCACCCTTGAAGGACCAGTGGAGAAGTTTGAAGGAGCAATACCACCTGTTTCAAGCTTCTTAGAGTTTGTGAAGCCATAGAATTTGGTGAAGGACAAGCAGACTAGGATCTTTGTAACTGTGATCTCAAAGTTTCTAGTGATACCTCCTACACCACAAGAGAAGAGTGGACGTACAGGATTATACCACCTGGAACCACTATAAAAATTCTGACCCTATTTACTTTCTGCACTTTATTTTGTTTTCTAGCATACATACATCAACATACAATCATCAGCAAACTGATACACAATCACACAAGACACTACTGAGTATCTAATACTTAGTATTTCACAAGCATAACATATTTCAAAGGCTTTTACTCTTATATTTCCGCTGCAAACAACTTCAAGAAACTGAGTCAAGTGGGGCTAATGAGCATCGAAGACTTCTTCAACCATCGCTGATCTACTAAGACATCGAGAAACTCTTTGAAACTTGCTGAGTTTGTTTTAACTCCGAGTTTTAAGTGATAAGTTTATTCACCCCCCTCTAAACTTATCCAAAGCCTTACAAGGGACCAACAATTGGTATCGGAGCAGTGCTTCTGTTCTGAAGTTATCCATATTGTTGTGCTTCCGCAAGTCTTTAAAACTCTTTTCAAGTATCAGTTTTCAAAGTTTGCACCATGGACAATCAGTTTGCAAAAACTCTGTTGATGTGTACTCCTGACAGATTTGATGAGTATAAACTACGTATGCAGGCTTATCTAGATGCAACTCATGATGAGATGATAGATGTCATCACTGAAGGTCCATTGGAGATCTTAAAGTCAGTGACAGTAGAGGGTGAAGTTCAGTATGTCCCCAAGCCCAAAAGAGAATGGAATGCAGAAGATAGAAGAAGAGCAGATCTCAACAACATTGCCATTGATATCATCTATAGATCCCTTGACAGCAATATGTACATGAGGGTCAAGGAATGCAAAACTGCCAAAAAAGTTTTTCTTCTACAAAACCCTAGATGACAAAACTAATTTTTTCTCTCCTTTTTCAAAGTGGTGGTCGAATATTTCTCTTGCCATTACCCTTGGAATAACTATCCTTTTATAGGAGAGTAAATCCTTGGCCTCCAAGTATTAATTAATTAAATAATTAATTAATTAAACAAAATAAAAAGATATTTTCCTTAATGACTAATTGTGACATGCATTGACCAATAGGAAATCAAATAACAAGTCATCCAACCAATCATATAACAAGAATATCTTTTATTTTCCACATCACAAAAAAATTAATTCTTGTCACAAATAAAGAGGGGAAGGCGCCACTTTAGGGTTTATTAAGCCCACACAAAATGTCTTTTATGTGTATAATATTATTTAGCCCAACTAAATAATATCCATGCATATCAATTAATTAGCCCAGCCAATTAATTATCACTGAGGCCCAAATAACAAGATTATTAGTCCGAATTACAGAAGCCACATCGGGGACCATGGACCTATAACCAGTAGCTCCAATAATTAATTATTCATCGAACAGAATAAGTATAGTAATTATTAATTCCGGGATTACGCCACCATAAACATGAAACTGAACTCTACCGATTATAGATGTATACTTATACTCAACCCATAGAGTGAATAAGCGTCCATCGATATAATCACTACATACGGATTAACCCTCCATAGACTGTCCATTCTGATCGGGAAGTCTCCGTGAACCCGACTCAGAATATCTTATCATTATTTACCATTAACCCCCTGATGATCAATTAGTTCACATATCTGACTAGTGATCAATTAGTCTAATATGAACTCGGCCGATCGATCACTTTCTTAAGGTTAACAAATAAGGGGACTGTCTCTCTACTTCCCGCAGGAAGGAATGGATTCCATGTCTGTGAAAATCAGAACTACTCACTCATCTGGAGATAGTGCCAATGAGAAGTGGCTTGGAACACATATTAAAGTGAACCGTAACTAACACATCAAACACTACCGCGGGACAAGCAGCACCCTGTGATCACCTCAGGATTAAGGTTGATCCATATATGATCATCTAATGATTTAATAAGATTCCTCGATTATGGAATTATATCGAGAAATTCAGATTAAATCGGTCCAGTCCTATATGAATGCCATCATATATAAATGCCCCACGTAGGTACCCTCTACCGATAGTCCGGATAAGACTATCACACCCTAAGGTGTTCTGGGTGCATTATTGGTGTTTTAATCAAGAGACCCTAAACTCTGATTAAGTTCACCACGGACTAACAATTTAAGTATATCACCACTAACTCAATCCTCACGTGCATGCCATACACTGAGTTAAGCGGTTACATACTGATATACTTAGGGTTTGCAGCAGTGTATCACTTACAAGCACAAAGCAAGAAATAAGGTGAGATGAATTCTATCATCCATTATCAAAAACAATTACACAAATTGTCTTTCGGGCACTACACCTAACAATCTCCCACTTGCACGAAATGACAAGTAACGATTGTTTTTAGAGCACACCATTTCTCATCTTATTCACAACACTCTCTCACTTGCTCTAAAAGCATATGAGACATATCCCTCAATGCCGTACCCTCCAAGAACTCGACTTGGTACACTGATCAGTTAGGTTGTCGGCTCGAAACGATCTTTAGTATCGAAACGTTGCCGGTCCATCTAATCAGGCGGTACTCTCTCTCAATATGCTTTTGACCTTTAGTGACTGAGAAGATCCTTTTAAGCTATCTCTTCACTGTTTTCACAATGAAGTGATATCGGCTCACTGGACCTGGAATTACTCCCAGATCAGAAAGGAAATTCCTAAGCCATATCACCACTCTAGCTGCTCCGAAAGCTGCTACGTATCCGATTAACTAAAATCGAATTGGCGGTTCTGGATTTCTCCAGACTATAGCTCCATCACAATGAGTAAACACTGAGCCCGAGATCATCCCAACGATCATCCTTAATCTGACTATAAGTCAGAATCAGTGTAGTCAACCATATTCAAGTTTGCACTCGAATATACAAGCACATTATTCCTAGTTCTTCAAAGATACTTGAGGACGTACTAAACCGCTATTCAAAGCTCGAATCCGAGATTCGACTACTATTGACTTATGACAACCTGACTTGCAATTATCCAAGAGAGACTCTATCCCATTTTCTCTTTATCCGGAGATTTAAAGAATCATTCCTGAGAGGTAGGATAGGACTACTCTCGATGAATGTTGCATACATATATGCATGATCATCTTATTCAATAAGATAGGTGGGATAGCCAATGACTCATTCTCGTAAATTTGACCGAATCAGATTCTTAGAATATAGTCCAATTCTCTCATCCATAGAATCTTGGCGTGTCAGTTTCCAACTTCAGATAGCACACCCATGTTGTTTCCAACCGTTTCAGTGTTATCATTCATGAACACTAATTCTACTACTTTACCAATATTGATATCCAGTCTACAAAAGACTTATCAATATTCTGGTCAAGTTCACATATTTTAAAACATGTGACTTTAAATGACAAAGAGGTTTTCTTAAATCCACAAAGGATATAAGCCCCGGCAGTCATCCTGCCAATTGTTCTAACCAAGACCCTTCCGTTAGGAATGAATCCAGACTCCGTTTTCTGGCAAGAAAGTCTCAGGGAATCACCCCTATTTTCTGCTTTCTAACAAAATCTAGCAAGATTGAGTGGTGAGAGAGTTCAAGGTCTGGTTAACTCTCTAGGGAATCACCCCTATTTCACTCAGCTTTGCGCTGAAATTTTTAAACTTTCCTATTCATTCGACTCTTATCCGTGTAGATCCAATTGCTCCCACTGGACCTGAGTTACTCAGGTGGTTCTACAAGAGGCTGAATAGAACTAGAGCACCAAAACTCCATCCACAGGGTTAAGGCTTTCAAGCCAACCTCTATAATCAGAATCCTATACAGCCCACTAAGAGCCATAGGTTATCAATCACCCCAACAGACTGTAAAGTCCATAGAAACCATAATGGGTCAATGGTTAAACCATACTCCCACTGTGTCTTGGGTGGATTGATATTCTGATCTAGTAGTATTTATCAGTGTAATCACCAACAACTGATGTTGGACGTGGTTTGATTAAATCAGATAGTAACTACCTTTGGGTAACCGTACTCCAAGGTATAAGGCTGTTACTTATAGATTCTATCAGAAGGCTTGTGACAGTTCAACTGTCACTTTCTGATCTCAAGAATCTTATAACCAACCTTCACTCGTCTCATTAAGATATTTCACGAACAGTCAAAATCTGAACGTTATGTGCAAAATCTCCAGTCCTACCTTCAAGCATCAAATGCTAAATGCCTACATTTACGGAAGTGGTGTGAACCGAATTCACTCCTTATCCATAAACTCACTAGCATCTTCTAGGTAGACTTCTCGGTGTTTACATAATAATGTTAACCGTTATTTTGCAATGAATTATCATAATCAAGTTTAACAGTGTATTGTAGCACATTAATAACTATATCGGGCAAGTCTATGGTTTCTTCCTCAGTGAGAAACATTCCACTAGGAGGCAGGCCGAGCATCAGTCCCAAGACTATGCGATAGCCTATTTCTGAGCATGGAATACTCTATTCTCTGCTAAAATCAGAGACTCCTCCTCGTATTATTTCGATAAACTAACCAGCATTTTGAGCAGTTATCAGACAGAATGTCACCACTCAAAAGCTCCCACTAGCTTGTATCTTTCACTAGACCCCGAAGGTGATGGTGAACAAGCTATGTCACCCCTTCAAATCTATTACCCTTTCCCGATTGAAAGGAAACTTAGTCATTGTTCCTTTGAGATAGTGTTCCTAGACTGGAAGATAGGAATCACCCTTAGCCAGTCGTCAGGTCTTATCTCTAGGATATATGCACTAATTAATAGATATTGAAAGGTCGATTATCTTAATACGGAAACCTTTTACCTTTAATAGTTTTAGATGTGTTACATATACTTATTCAGCTTTTCTTAGTGGTTTTGACTTTAACAAACAAAAGTCCGAGTCTTGGATTCGTACAACAAATGTCATATTCACTTTCTATGAGGCAACAATATATCGAGTTGAAAGTGAATCCATTTGTTCCAACGAATCTGTAAACAGAAAAATAAATTTTTCTGTGATATTTAAGGATAGAATCCGAAATTCATTTCCTTATATCACTCCCACTATTCTAGCTGAAATTACTGCCCTTTGTTACTCTATTTATTGTTAATGCATAGCTTCCTTGTTCTTCCAAAGAACTAAGCTACCGAGTCAAGTTACTCGGTTAAGAAAGTCGTTGAGGATTCATTGGTTAGTGATCCGAAATCACTTTCCTTATCCTATACCTTCTTTAATTAATATTTCGGTTTTGCCTTAAAACTTTAGTTAAGATGATTAACACTTAAAGACATTCTTTCCCATTCTTAACTTTCCTAAAAAAAAGAAATAGTCTTGAACTAGCAGTTCGTTTGAGTAGATACTACTCGTGAACTGTGGGATGTCTAATGAAAGTGTTACCCAGTAGGACTAATTTTCTAATAAATTAGAAAAAAACATAGGATAAAAGCTACCACTAGTTTATCGGTTCCAAATACCGTCTAACTAGCGACACTTGAATTTATGATTCTCCAATTTTTCTATACAATTTTTCTATTAGAAAATTTCTTGTGTAGACACTACACAATTAAAATTCACTAGAAGAATTTTATCGTCCCAATCATCTTTTAAACTAACTACGGTTGTCTCTCGTTCTTCACAAGTGACAACAGTGACATACTTATTTGCGTCACTTAAGTTTTGAAGGCTCAAGAGAAATATCTCTTCCGAAAAATTGCATATGAGATTAATAGATACAACGTTCTAGTTACTTACCACTTTTTAACGAAGTCATTACTAGTCAATTTTACACTAGCAGTCTAGCACCTTAGAGAGATATATATAACAGTTGTAAATAAAATTGACAGAAAATAAATTCAAATCATACACTACTAAAATTTTAAGAACATAAACTAAGTACTTATAGTCTATCCTACCGTTCCAAGGATTTAATCTAATGCCTCGGTGCGCTTAGGGTAGGTCAAAGAGGTTTCGATTAATCTTCAAGATCGATTGAGAATCGAACATCTCATTTGTGATCGTCAATCACCTTTCCTTTCTCAGCCAAGGTATTACAAAAAATACCCTTTATGAGTGTGACCAATTGTCTCAGATTTTTAGGTAGACCCCGAGTGTGCCGTCTTAGGGTTGGTCAGTGACCCAATGAGTACCTAAAATCCTATCCTTTCGGAGACCAAGCCTTGAATTTTGATAGCGGTGAAGGCCTTCCTTAGGGGGCCGAAATCAAAGCCGGTACGAGGCGTCACCATTCTCTCACGTTGCTTGTGTCAACAGTAGAGGCCGTAGGGTCGGCTGTCGCCTCTCCCGCTCCCACTCAATATTTTGAAAAGGTGGTGGGTTTACTGATCACGTTTTTGGACTTGATGTTACATTAAGGAACATAAATCACAGGCTCAAATGTTGTCAGTTATGTGGGCTAGCCCACCCGACCTATTCGTTAGAACATATGTGGCCGTCGGACGGGTCAAGGCTAGAGGAGCTCCGTTGAGCCGTAGTGGCTCTTTGGATGGCTCAGTATTTCCAGACCCCCGTGCAAACGCCACACGTGGAGGGTGAAGTCGATCGAGCCGTAGCTATCGTTGACCACCCAACCGTGGTTAAACCACTTTCAACCTGCTTGCCCGTGATTATCCAATCCTTAAACATCAAACTTTCACGTAGACACTGCGGAACAAAAATGTAATCTCGTCTAGGTAAGGTGGAATTCACCAAGAATCCAACACCTTAACCACGAGGTTTTGAGATTTTAATCCTTATGCTTTCGCAGAGTGGGATTCACCGAGAATCCATCACCCAACCTCGACGATTGAAAAAACCCGTGTTCCTTGGTTTTTAACCTAATTAGTTTCTAATTGATATCATACAATTAATTAAAGGGCAAATTATTTAAAAGGACTGATTTTCAACTTATTAGGGGTAATAGGACACTCCAAAATCTTATTTAGTTATAAGGACATTCTAATTTTAAGAAGGAAACTTATTTAGTTATAAGGACATTCTAATTTCAAGTAGATAAAAAGAAAGAAGGAAAAAAAGAAAGGAGGATAAAAAAAAACAGACAGCCACACGTTCATAAGTTTTTTTTTTTTTAAATTCAACATATTTCTAAAGGTCATATATTTTGATCTAAAACTCGGATCATCATAATATTTTCACTAAAATTCATATTTTTTCGTCTTCTTTATTCTAAAATCAAATTATTTTTCCGAATAAATTTCATAAAATCAATTTTTTTTATTCATAAAAATCGACATAACGTCTTATTGTATCGAATTATGCAGTGACGTGTTATTGTAACGATTTATATAGTGACGTGTTATTGTAACAATTTATGCATACATTTGGTTGTAAAAATATGCCTTTAAACCAAAAAAAACAAAAGAAATACAGTTATTTTACAAATTTATCGAAAATTTAAACCAACACTAATGAAATAAACCAACATCGATCAATTATTTAAAGATAACAAAGAAATAAAGTTACTTTACAAAGTTATCAAATGTGTATCAAGTTGTATATGCGGTGACATCAATATCATTGCATTATTTATCTAATTGTAAATACAGTCATCAATGTCACTACTTCAGACATCAATGTCACTGCATCAAACATCAATGTCACTGCATCAGACATCAATGTCACTGCATAAGTCATCAATGTCACTGCATAAAACCTAACAACTGCATTAGTCAGCTCTGCTCTTGTTTTGCATTTCTCCAAATGTGGAGCTTTTAATGTTGATAGAAGTACAAGTTTGGTGAAACTACAAAGACTCTTCACTATGACTCTTGTAATGGCCACACGTTGTTTGTGCCCTCCTGATAATAGGATTCGTTGGGGAATCCCTCAATTCTTTAACACGATCTTGAATCATTTCACGATCTTGTTTAGCTTAATGTCCCTGCATCATTCATCAATGTCACTGCATCGGACATCAATGTCCCTACATCAGTCATCAATGTCCCTGCATCAAACATCAATGTCACTGCATCAGTCATCAATGTCCCTGCATCAGTCATCAATGTCACTCCATCAAGTAGCATGTAAATCAGAAAAATATTTCTTAATTCGGTAGTTCTTGAGCTTACACTTGTTTGTCAAAATACATATAAACACAGGGGAGACCATAAGTAAATGAGGATCATCTTTTTTTTTAGATATACATACATATATATACGCATGTATAAACAAGAACTGTACACCAGCACTAATATACATCAAACATATCAAATTTCCAGCAAAGAACCAAATTTGAAGTGCTCGATATCACTTAAAACCAGAGTCATATGATTGTTCTATACTCAAATCAACTACTTCAAACTGTTAATATCATCAAATTTTGACAAAATTCATTCACATTCATGCCCACTTCTCTGTAATTTAGCTTCAAGCAACAATGAAAACAAACATGCAGCATAAAAAATGATCAAATGAACTATACTTACGTGCTACCGTCTTCGAAAATCTAGCTAACCCAAGTCAAAAACTCCTCAATCCTATCCAACTCCTCAATTGCAGCCTTAGCACTAGAAACATCATAATTATCATCCGGAATAGCCGGAAGGGCGTAACGATCTTGTTTAGGCTTTTGCAATGGATCCATTCCATGTATCTTTTGAGCTTATTTGATAATAGAACATCCATCAAGAATGTGTTCCGTAATAGCGGCAGCTTCTATCTGTCAAGAATGATGCTTCAACTTATGGGTTAAATGATCCGTAAACTCGGTTTTTCTGATCTTATGTTTTTTACAAATGAAACAAGAACATTAACTTGCACATCTTCAAATAAAATAACTCAACATATTACTTACACACTAATCAATACTCCATCTAATTATTCATGAATCAACCAATACCCCATCCAATTATTCATCAATCAAGGTAGTAGTAACAGATTTTTTTTTTAAAGTGTGGCTTAGTTGGTGCTAATTGTTTTCATGTTTGGTACTTGAGCTTTGGGACTTTGATGACTGCTGTGTTGGAATGGGAAGGTATACCGGCATATATAATCGGAATTGCACGTGGATTTAGTGCTGTAGTTGGGATTGCTGCCACGTTCTTGTACCCAGTTTTAGAGTCTCATATTTCAACTACTCATACAGGTCTCTGGTCCATTTGGTCCCAGGTATTAAATCTATTGATTAATTGATAACAACATGGCTGAGAATTCACGTTGAGGGGAGGGGGGAAGGGGAGAACGTTGATACATTCAACACCTAATTCAATCAACATCTCCAACACTAACTACCCATTACTCTATTCATCAACTTCTAACAAATATTCAATTAATCAATCACACCACAAGCACATTTCCTCTTCATACCTAATGAATCGTAGCTTGCATAATCTTTGGACCATTGAAGCTAAACTGTGAAACATTCACATCTCCCAGTTGAGGACCGTTGAAGCTAATCTGCATTCATTACACAACACAAGCAAAATCTCAACGACCTAGATTAATATGAAGATTCGATACAAAAAAACACCGTCTTCAATCCAATAGGCTGTCGGAAATCGGAATCCATCATTGCCGACGCCGGTCAAAGGAGGTTTTGAGACAGATTCAGATTTGTATCCCATCCAAGCTCCGCCAGTGGTTGCGGAAGTGTTTTGCAGCGACGATGAGAGAACAAATCGGAAATTGAAGCAGCTTGGCCTTTAGAAATATAGGAAAACAGAAAAAATAAATTAGAACGTCCTTATAACCGAATAAGTTTTTTAAGTGTCCTAAATGATCATTAAGTCTCCAGCGACGGTCTTACAACTAATATCCACTTAATTAAAACTAATTGTGTGTTTTTATATATGCCTAACTAATTCCTCGAATTAATTTCAACTGGTATGCATATGGAGTGGAATTCATGATATGATGCATGTCATGGAAATTTTCCGGTTCTACTCATACAATCTACACATGTATACAAGTGCGGAAAATAAACACCGAGATGGACCGTTGGCACCCCCGTAATTAATCTATTAGAAAATAAATAACTGAAACCCTAACTAGGGTTTACTACTTTCTAACAAAATCTGTAGTTGTTCAAACTCTTCGACGATCGGCATAACAAACGAACTCAGATCGCGACGAAACTTTCCAGATCTATCCTTCGCTCCTCGGGCTTCAATATGGACGGTCGGATTGGAGCTTTCACTTGTCAATCTTCTTCAGTGAACCGCCCAACTTGCTGCTGAACCAGACTGTTACAACAGCGCATCATTGACTTCCCAAGGCCAAGATAGAGATTAACCCCGATCGACCTGAAATTTTTACCTCACGTCAAAAACTCCATTATTTGCGATCAGACGTGTCGGATTTTCGTTTGAATGGTCCAATTTTTCCCAGAAAAACGAAGAAGTCACAGATAGGGTTTCTGTGAATCCTGCGTTTTTCTGTTACAGCAGCCTCTTCACAGCAACGAACGGACATCCAAACGAACTCTGATCGATGCCAAATTTTGTGGGATTATTTTTTAGCTTCAAATCTTAATTCTGACCGGAGAGATCTTTGTTCCAACGGCTCGATCAACGGGAAAAATGAAAATACTAAACAGCCACTGTACAGATCTATTTACTGGAAATTAAACTTGTAATAAAAATAAATTACATAATTTCCTATACTCATATGAACGAATTTTCATCATTTATATGAGTTTACAATAGTTATAACGGGAAAACGGTGCCAACCCCAATCCATCCCGCAGGAAGGAATGGAGTCCATGTCTGTGAAAATCAGAACTACTCACTCATCTGGAGATAGTGCCAATGAGAAGTGGCTTGGAACACATATTAAAGTGAACCGTAACTAACACATCAAACACTACCCCGGGACAAGCAGCACCCTGTGATCACCTCAGGATTAAGGTTGATCCATATATGATCATCTAATGATTTAATAAGATTCCTCGATTACAGAATTATATCGAGAAATTCATATTAAATCGGTCGATCTTATATGAATGCCATCATATATAAATGCCCCACGTAGTAATACCTCTGCCGATAGTCGGATAAGACTATCACACCCTAAGGTGTTAGGCGCATTATTGGTGTTTTAATCAAGAGACCCTAAACTCTGATTAAGTTCACCACGGACTAAGAGTTTAAGAATATCACCACTAACTCAATCCTCACGTGCATGCCATACACTGAGTTAAGCGGTTACATACTGATATACTTAGGGTTTGCAGCAGTGTATCACTTACAAGCACAAAGCAAGCAATAAGGTGAGATGAATTCTGTCATCCATTATCAAAAACAATTACACAAATTGTCTTTCGGACACTTGATGCTTCTTCACACTCAGTAGAGTCCCACCAGCCTCAGCAGACTGGGGTCACTGAGAATTCTTCTTTTACAAATTATAGACTTGATGGCAACAATTACATGCTATGGTCAAGGACTATGAAGATGTATATCTCCGGACAGAGTAAGATGGGATACCTGTTTGGCTCCAAACCTGCCTCTGCTGAAACTAACCCCAAGTTTGAAGCATGGGATACAGAAAATAACCAAGTCATGACCATCCTCACGAGGTCAATGACAAAAGAGATCAGTGCGAACTTCATGATGTATGAGACTTCTAAGGAAATCTGGGACAATGCCAGAGACCTTTACTCTAAAAAGGACAATACATCTGAGGTCTATGAACTTGAAGCTCAAATCCAAAATTGCAGGCAAGGGGATCTGTCTGTAACTCAGTACTTCAACCAACTATCTAAGGCATGGCAACTCCTAGATATGTTGGAAACTCTGTTGGTCCCTTTATAAGGCTTAGATAAGTTTAGAGGGGGGTGAATAAACTTATCACTAAAAACTCGGAGTTAAAACTGATTCGACAAATATCGATCTGCTGAGAACTCGATAGCTTCTTTGAGGTTCATGAGGTGCGGAAGGATCAAGAACTCTCACCGACACTGGTCCACAAAGGAGTTTGCAGTGGAAATAAAGAGTAAAAGCCTTTTAAATATGTTGTGCTTATGTATTACTAAGTATTAGATACTTAGTGGTGACTTGTGTGAATATGTGTATCAGTTTTCTTGCAAGTATATGTTGATTTGTGTAACTAAATACTAGAAAATAAAATGCAGTAAGTAAATAAGACTCAGAGAATTTTTATAGTGGTTCCAGGTTAAATCTTGTACATCAACTCTTCTCCTGTGGTGTAAGAGGTATCACTAAGAACTTTGAGGTAGCAGTTACAAAGATCCTAGCAGGTCTGTCCTTGACCAATCACTATGGCTTCACAGACTACAAGAAACTTGAACAAGGTGGGATTGCTCCTTCAAGCTTCTCCACCTGGTCCTTGGAGGTAGGATTGCCTCTTCACCGCTCTCCACCACAAACACAGTCCTTCACACTCCAAAGTGCTTCATTGCTCCAAAGAAACTTCTTCAAAAGAAGGGTTTGAATCAAGTGAATGATTCGGACTTGGCAGCTTGATCGGCCAGGTTGATCAAAGACCTTGAGACTTCAAATGTTTGCACTTGATGTAACTTGATAGTTTATAACTTGTTGCACTTGAAGTTTTATCTGGATCTTGCAATAAAGCTTCAACAGAGTGTTGTTCTTGATCTTCTTTAAGCTCAGTAGATTAAAACACTCTTCAAATTATTGATCTTTCTTTATAGCTCTTTGATGAAATGATATCTTGATGCTTCAAAATTCGTTCAAATTCTCTAACTGTTGAAATCTGATCAGCATGCCTCTATTTATAGGCTCCAATTTGAAATATAGCCGTTGCCTTGTCTTGTTTGACTTTCGATGGTGACATCTATCGAATCCTGATGCTCGACATTTGTCGAGACGACTTTTTGTCGGTTTCAGATCGTCCCGTTGACTTCTGATAAACTCCAACGTTCCTTTAATCTCAGCCATTCATCTTGAAAAGTAGTTGAACGTCCATATTTGTCAAAATCTGATCAAAGAAATATCTGTACCAACAGCAGACTGGATTTATAAAGTCTACTGAGGTAAGATTAACTCTTCTCCATTATATTATATGATAATTCATATAATAAATTTTATATCTAACCTTTTATAATTAAGTTAGATAACATCATTTCATCTTATAACTAAGTTTCAGTCCATCAATCACCTTTTGGAACTCAGACCTTCATCCATAGGCATATGAAACAAATTTAAGTCACCACAGACTTGCCTAAATTGTTAATTTCATATCCTTAACTTTAATTACTAAGTCTGATCCCTTAGCCTTCATTAACTAAGTTTGAAACCTTAGCCTTCAGTCTTCAAGTATCTGCTAACTCCTAAGTAGTCTGTGACCAGACGATGATCGACCTTACCATCTCTTGACCAAGTCCATTGACCGTGAGACTCTCTCGACTTATGAAGTCTCACGACTCTACCCACCGACTCGAGATGCGGTGCTTGTTTGATCAAACCTATACAAGGATCAAACTCTAGTAAATCATATACATAATATCTAGACTTCTTTTTGCCTTTGCACTATAACAGTTGGTTTGACACTCATCACCAAAACCTGAGGATTGTTAAAAAGATATTCAACAATTTCCCCCTTAAACAAAGACTTGTTTTATTAAAAATTTGTCCAACAATTTCCCCCTTTTTGGTGATGATGTCAATACCCTCACTTACAGCAAAGCAAAAAGAATTGACATCTAAAAACATAAAAACAGAACAAAGTAAGATTATTCATTAGAATTTCTTTGTTCAAAAACTATTGCAACTGAATTTTCAATCAATTCAAAACTAAGGAGAGACTAGGGTCTTCATCTTCTTTCTCTGTCTTCCCTCGGTCTTGTTTGTTCTCTCTAAAGATCCTTGAAGCTTCCTTTGCTGTTGATTGCTGTATTATCTTTTCCCCCTTATTGATAGCATCAGCAAAACTAGAGAGAGGTGCATGAACCCTTTGGATTAACCATTTGGATTCATATTTTCCTTTTCCCCCTTAATTTCCTTTCTCAACTGGTAAGCGTTGTGGACAGACTTATGGTAAGAAAAGTCTTCCAGTAGGATCCCATCTCGAGTTATCGCGTTGAGCATGGTTTCCTACCTTGGTGTCTATAAAGCTATTTTGATCTTTGTGCTCCTCCGAGGGATGAAAGGAAATCATTACCACATTTTTGTCTTTTTCACTTATTTGGGAACCAATATCATACTTGTGTGGTAAATCTTCCATTCTTCGATTTGATACTCTCTCCAATCCTGGTGACTTCTTGATTCTTCTGCCAGTGTTGAGTGATAAAATGATTCTTCCTTGAATCGTAACAAATCTTGCAACACTCTGACAAGTATTGATACGAACTTGATCCGTCATAGATGAATATTTAGATATGATTCTCTAGAGAGGAAGAAACTTGAATCTCCGTTCACACATAGTGATAGCAAAGTAAGAAAGATATTCATAAGATTTGTGATGAAAAACTCAGAGAAGTCTCTTCGTAGATATAGAAGTAGATCTGTATGAGTGACAGATAACCATCTTTTCAAGATAAAGTGTGTTAACCACGATTTGAATCGGTAAAAGTGAGATTAAGACACGTGGCTCTCTCTTTAACTCCATAACTTTCGAAACCGTCAGATGTATTAACTGGAGTCAAACATCCGATTAAAAATTTGGCACGAAAACTCATTGACTTCTTTACTAAGAATTGACTGTAGCATTCAGTAGCATTGAATCTCCTCGATGATTTCCTCTCGATGGGTTGGGTCTCAAAGAGGTCTTGACCGGTGAAAACCTCGATGAGTCTGGCGATAAATGCCTCAAAGTTTCAGCTGACTTCGATAGTCTCACCGATATATGTATCTTGATTGAATCAACTGATAATACAATATGAAGTTTAATACCACTGACTGATCTGTCAAGTGAGCTCACCCAACAGGACAAAGATCAATCCCCATGGAAACTTCACTTGCTCAATTGTCCAAATAAAACAAGTACATGAAATTGTTGACACCAATGACTAGTCTGCTAAGTGAGCTCACCCATCATAGAAAAGACTAATCCCCTTGGTGAATTTCAGTACATTGTTGTCCTTATAAGCTTCAATCCACCTTGATGACTCCCAATTTTGTCCTTAGCTTGGCAAATCTCTCACTGTCCAATGGTTTAGTGAATATATCTGCCAATTGATCTTCAGTAGGGATATGCAGAACCACAACATCCTTCTTCTCCACATGATCTCTTATGAAGTGATGTCTCACATCAATGTGCTTGGCTCTTGAGTGCAAAACTGGATTCTCTGTTATAGCAATTGCACTTGTGTTATCACACATTATGGAAATTTCTCTTTCTTTAATCCCATAATACCTTAACTGTTGTCTTAACCATAAAACTTGAGCACAGCAACTTCCAGCAGTAATATACTCAGCTTCAGCAGTAGAGGTAGAAATTGAGTTTTGCTTCTTGCTAAACCATGAGACAAGTCTGTTTCCCATCATCTGACATGTCCCAGTTATGCTCTTCCTGTCTATCTTGCATCCAGTATAATCTGAATCTGAATATGATATGACATTGAAACTTACATCCTTAGAATACCATATTCCAACTCCAAGAGTTTCCTTCAAATATTTCAAAATCCTTTTTACAGCAGCAAGATGACTCTCTTTAGGTTTGCACTGAAATCTAGTACATACTCCAACAAAAAAATAAATATCAGGTCTGCTGGCTGTTAGGTATAGCAGACTGCCTATCATTCTTCTGTAGAGTGTTTGGTCAACATCTTTGCCTTCTTTATCTTCATCAAGCCTTAGATTAGTGCTCATTGGTGTTGAATTCTTTGAACTTTTCTCCATTCCAAACTTCTTTATTAGTTCCTTGGTGTACTTGGTTTTGTGTATGAAGATCCCATCTTCCATCTGTTTGACTTGCAGTCCCAAGAAATAATTCAACTCTCCCATCATACTCATTTGAAATTTGCTCTTCATTAAACTTGAAAACTTCTCACAAAGTACTTCATTCTCTGATCCAAGAATGATATCATCAACATATATCGGAATTAGCAGGGTGTTTGTTCCTTCATTTATCCTGAACAGAGTCTTGTCAATGGTTCCTTTGGTAAAACCATTGTCCACCAAAAATTGAGATAGGGTCTCATACCAGGCCCTAGGTGCTTGCTTCAATCCATACAAAGCTTTATTCAATTTGTAGACTTTGTCTTCTTGATCTTTTAGCTCAAATCCAGGAGGCTGCTGAACATAAACTTCCTCCTCTAGGATTCCATTCAGGAAAGCACTTTTGACATCCATCTGATAGACTTTGAAATTCTTGTGTGCTGGAAAAGCTAGAAATAACCTTATGGCCTCCAATCTTGCAACAGGAGCATAGGTTTCATCAAAATCAGTCCCTTCTGCTTGAGAATAGCCTTTTGCAACAAGTCTTGCTTTGTTTCTCACAATTGTACCAGACTCATCTAACTTGTTTCTGAATACCCATTTGGTGCCAATAACATTAGCATGATTAGGTCTATCCACCAGAGTCCATACTTGGTTCCTTTCAAATTCATTTAGTTCTTCTTGCATTGCTAGCACCCAATCTGGATCAGATATAGCTTCATCAACTTCTTTGGGCTCCATCTGTGAGAGAAAATAGGTAAACATAGCTTCCAACTGTCTTCTGGTTCTCACTCCATGTTGAACATTCCCAATGATTTGATCAGTACGGTGATCTCTCAACCATTGTATGTTCCTTTGCCTTTGTCCTTGATTCTCTGTCATATCTCCTTCAGTAGGATTAGCATCTGTAGTTTGAATGACAGTATCTTGTCCAGCCTCAGCAATGTTGTCAATAGGGTGATCCTCAGCAATGTTTTCAGCAGGGTCAGGATCAGAAATCTTCAAGTCTTCAATTCTTCTTGTCACTTCAACACAATCTTGATCCTCTTCTTGCACATCATTATGTTGTGTGTCTTCATCTTCCATTCCAGTAAACTTTGGCTCATCAAACACAACATGTATGGTTTCTTCATGTTTTAGGGTTTTCTTGTTCAGTACCCTGAATGCCTTGCTGACTGCTGAATACCCTTAAAAAATTCCTTCATCTGATTTTTCTTGGAATGTCTTCAATTGCTCCTTATGATTTAAGATAAAGCATTTACTCCCAAATGGATGGAAATAAGATATATTAGGCTTCCTTCCATTCCAAATTTCATAAGGTGTCTTCAGTAACTTCTTGTTGATAGATGTTCTATTCTGTGTGTAGCATGCTGTGTTGATTGCTTCAGCCCAGTACCTCTCAGGTAACATTGCTTCACACAGCATGGTCCTTCCAGCATCCTTGAGTGTTCTATTCCTTCTTTCAGCAACACCATTCTGTTGTGGTGTACCAGCATCAGATAATTGATGCTGCACACCATTCTTATCACAGAACTCACTTATAACATGATTTAGAAACTATGTTCCTTTATCAGATCTTATCTTGATTACATTGAAACCTTTTTCATTCTGTAGTTTCCTCAGTAGTCTGGTAGTTTGTCAAGTGTTTCACTTTTCTTGCTCATAAAAACTACCCAAGTATACCTTGAATAATCATCAACAACAACAAGTGTATACTTCTTTCCTGATATACTTATAGGAGTAGCTGGTCCAAATAAATCCATATGCATTAAATCCAGTACCCTATTAGTAGATTGCTGACTCTTGGTCTTGAAACTTGACTTCACTTGCTTACCTTGCTGACAGGCATCACATATACCATCTTTTCTAAATATGATGTCAGGTAAGCCTACAACTAGATCTTTCTTCACCAACTGGTTGATATCTTCAAAATTAAGATGATTTAGCTTTTTATGCCATAACCAATTCAGCTCTGATTTGTTGTGAACGATCAAACATGTTTCTACAACAGCTGTATTCCAGTCCACAATGTACATGCTTTGTTGTCTTCTTCCTGATAGCACAACTTGATCTCCTTCATTGTTGATCACTTTGCATGTATCCTTGTCAAAGATAACCTTGTAACCCATATCACAAAACTGTCCAGTGCTCAGCAGGTTGTAGTCCAGGCCTTCCACATATCCAACATTCTTGATTTTCAGTCCATTTCTGACAATTGTGCCATAGCCTCTTGTATATCCTGGAGCACTCTTGTTCCAAAATTGACTTTAGGTCCATCTTTTGCCACAAAATCTTTAAGACAGTCTTTATTTCTTGTCATGTGTCTTGAACAGCCGCTGTCAAAATACCATGCTCCCTACAAAACAAATTAATTCATTTTAGGTACCCAAATCTGCTTGGGTCCATGTCTGTCAGTAGCAAGTACCACTCTAGGAGGATTACCATAAGGATTCCTCTTAAAAGTGTTGTACTTGGGCTTATACCTAAACTCCACACATCCATATTTTTTGACTATGGGTTGTGTGTTGTTCTTGTATGATCCTTGGCCTTTGGTTTTATAAACTTGCTTGATATGATTTGATCTGAAGTTAGAATTATAATCATAATAGAACTGATTCTTCACTGGTCTATACTCAGGAGCCTGCTGAGGTCTCTGCTGAGTGTTCCTGGGAGCACTCTGCTGATTACTCTGCTCTCTCCTGGTATTATGATTATAACTTCTTCTTTCAGCAGTATGAACAGGAGCATACCAATCCTCATATGAGGGAACAGTCTGCCTTTCCCCCTAAGATAAGAATCCCTAGATTGTTTAGCATTGTAATGCATGGGATTCTTACCCTTAGTATGTTTCTGTCCATTCCTGGCATATGGTCCAGTAGACTTGGCAGTGGGTCTACTGTCAGTAGCCTTAGAAGGTACAACATTCTTTTTCTTAGATTTATTCTTTTTCTTAGAAGCTATAGTCTTCTTAGTTTTCTGATTTGGCTTTTTGTTAGTTTTCTCAGTAGGGTTAGTAGACTCAGCAACCTTGTTGGGAGTTGGATCTTTTGCAGGCACAAACTTATGTCCTATTATGGAGCTAGGTTCATTGGCCTTGCTGGTTCCATCCTTACTTGATTGTTGGGTCCCAAATCCTAAGCCAGTCCTATCGCCATAGGGCTTGCCAGATTTGAATGAAATTGATGGTTCAACAGGTTCAGGGGCTACTGAGGGTTCAGCAGGCTTATCCTGATTCTGTTCAACCATTATGTTCTTCCCTTTGAGTTTACTTAACTCAGCCTTTAATCTCTCTACTTCTAATAAAAGAGATTCTTTTTCTGCTTTTACAACCATATAGCCTGATTGTATGGTCCTTAATTCCTTAAGGATAGAATCTAAAGATTCTTCATTATCAGCAGTTTGAGGATTTGAAGCACAAGTGGATTCACAATCATCATCAGCAGGAGTGTTAACTGATACAGAATCACATACCTCATCAGTGTCATCTATTTTTGCCATGAAAGAAAAATCTTTTGTCTTAGTAACCTTCTAAGCATACTCTTCAGAATCTTCAATCACTTGATTCTGAATGAGAGTCTTTGTATCATCGACTCGTTTCCTTTGTCGATTCAACCGTGCTTTGATTCATCTTCAGAAACCATGGCCTTCTTGCCATGTCTCCTTTGATTGTTCTTGTTCTTTTGTAAATCTGGACATTCTGGTTTAAAGTGTCCAGGTTTCTTGCAGTTGAAGCACAAGTAAGCTGGTTCATTCTTCTTGAGGTCAGGACAATCAGGTTTGAAATGTCCTGATTTCTTGCAATGGAAGCACAAGTAATCATTGTCTTTTCTGGATTCTTCTTTCTTTTTCTCAGTTGACCTTCTTGGTATACTTCTTGAAAAAAAATTGCCTGCCTTCATCATCTTGATCTTCTTGCTTAATAAGGCAATTTGCTCTTGCATTTCATCAAGCAATTCCTCTTGAACATTGGTTGATTCTTCATTATGATTTGCATTATGAGCTCCATTATGACTTGCATGGTTACTTGCATTTTGATGACTTGCATGATGGCTTTTATGATGACTTGCAGCAAGTGCAGTCACTTTTGTCTCTTCAGCTTCAGTTTCAGGAACCACCTTTTTGCTAAATTCATATGCTTTCAAGTCAGAGAATAACTTGAAGGTGTTCTCTTCATGCAGTCCTCTCATTTCTTCTATAGCTGTCACTTTCATCTTCCATACTTCCAATGGAGGTAATGCATCCAATACTTTGGTGTTTATCTCTTCCAGTGTGTACTTGACTCCCAGTAGAGCCAACTCATCCAAGATTGTATTAAATCTGGATTCCATCTGTTCAATGGTCTCAGAAGACTTCATCTTGAAATCTAAGAACTTCTTCTTGGCCACTCTGATCTTGTTCTTCTTTATGGCATCAGTACCTTCACAGATCAGCTGCAGTTTTTCCCATAATTCTTTTGCTGTCTTACAATCTTTGACCTTCATGTACATGTTGCTATCCAGAGATCTATAGATGATATCAATTGCAACATTATTCAGATTTTCTCTCCTTCGATCTTCTGCGTTCCATTCTCTCTTTGGCTTTGGAACAAATTAAACTTCACCATCTACTGTCACTTACTTCAGAATCTCCTTGGGTCCTTTAGTAATGACATCCCTCATTTCTTCATATGTAGCAGTAAGATATGCCTGCATACGTCTTTTATACTCATCAAATTTATCAGGGGTGCACATCAACATAGTCTTAGCATACTGGTTATTATCCATGATGCAAACTTTTCAAAATAATTACTTGAAAAGAGTTTTAAGACTTTACAGAAAGCACAACAAACTGGATTACTTCAGAACAAAAGCACTGTTCCGATACCAATTGTTGGTCCCTTTGTAAGGCTTAGATAAGTTTAGAGATGTGGTGAATAAACTTATCACTAAAAACTCGGTGTTAAAAGCCGATTCAAGAAATAGCTTGCGAGGTTCGATAAGTCTTTGAAGGATCGGTAGCCCTCATCGACATTAATCTATTGAAGGAGTTTGCAGCAATAATAAAGAGTAAAAGCCTTTTTAAATATGTTGTGCTTATGCATTAATAAGTATTAGATACTTAGTGGTGACTTGTGTGAATATGTGTATCAGTTTGCTTGCAAGTATATGTTGATGTGTGTAACTAAATAATAGAAAATAAAATGCAGTAAGTAAATAAGACTCAGAGAATTTTTATAGTGGTTCCAGGTTAAATCCTGTACATCCACTCTTCTCCTATGGTGTAGGAGGTATCACTAAGAACTTTGAGGTAGCAATTACAAAGATCCTAGCAGGTCTGTCCTTGACCAATCACTATGGCTTCACAGACTACAAGAAACTTGAACAAGGTGGGATTGCTCCTTCAAGCTTCTCCACTGGTCCTTGGAGGGTAGGATTGCCTCTTCACCAGCTCCACCACAAACACAGTCCTTCACACTCCAAAGTGCTTCACTGCTCCAGCAAACTTCTTCAAAAAGAAGGGTTTGAATCAAGTGAATGATTCAGACTTCAGCAGCTTGATCAGCAGGGTTGATCAGCAGCCTTGAGGACTTCAAGTGTTTGCACTTGATGTAACTTGATAGTTTATAACTTGTTGCACTTGAAGTTTTATCTGGATCTTGCAATAAAGCTTCAGCAGAGTGTTGTTCTTGATCTTCTTTAAGCTAAGCAGATTAAAACACTCTTCAAATTCTTGATCTTTCTTTATAGCTCTTTGATGAAATGATATCTTGATGCTTCAAAATTCGTTCAAATTCTCTAACTGTTGAAATCTGATCAGCATGCCTCTATTTATAGGCTCCAATTTGAAATATAGACGTTGCCTTGTCTTGTTTGACTTTCTAATGGCTGACATACTGAATCCTGGTACTGACATTCGTCAGACAGCTTTTTGTCAGTTTCCAGACTGTCCCATTGACTTCTGATAAACTCCAACGTTCCTTTAATCTCAGCCATTCATCTTGAAAAGTAGTTGAACGTCCATATTTGTCAACATCTTATTAAAGAAATATATGTACCATCAGCAGACTGGATTTATAGAGTCTACTGAGTAAGATTAACTCTTCTCCATTATATTATATGATAAATCATATAATAAATTTTATATCTAACCTTTTATAATTAAGTTAGATAACATCATTTCATCTTATAACTAAGTTCCAGTCCATCAATCACCTTTTGGAACTCAGACCTTCATCCATAGGCATATGAAACAAATTTTGGTCATCACAGACTTGCCTAAATTGTTAATTTCATATCCTTAACTGTAATTACTAAGTCAGATCTCTTAGCCTTCATTAACTAAGTATGAAACCTTAGCCTTCAGTCTTCAAGTATCTGCTGACTCCTAAGTAGTCTGGCCACCTGACCCAATCGATCGACCACCTACCAGATCTCGACTAAGTCTCATCGACCTAAGACTCTATTGACCTATGAAGTCTACTGACTCTACCCAGCTGACTCCAGTACAGTGCTTGTTTGATCAAACCTATACAAGGATCAAACTCTAGTAAATCCTATACATAATATCTAGACTTTTTTTTTCCTTTGCACTATTACAGTTGGTTTGACACTCATCACCAAAACCTGAGGATTGTTAAAAAGATATTCAACAATTTCCCCCCTTAAACAAAGACTTGTTTTATTAAAAATTTGTCCAACAAACTCACTCATGGAATGATGTAAGGGATGCTGCCTTATACAGGGATATCATTGAGAAAAAGAGGGTATTCAAGTTCCTCACTGGACTGAATCCATCTCTTGATGATGTGAGAGGGAGAATTCTTGCTACTAAACCTCTCCCCAATCTCAGATCTGTGTTTGCTGAAGTCAAACATGAGGAAAGCAGGAGAAAAGTGATGCTGCAATGCAACCCTGCTGATCACCCTGCTGAAAGCTCTCGCCTGTTGTTCGCCGTGAAGCTTCCACCGAGGCTTAAGACTCTGAAAGGCCTCACTGAGAAGACATGAAAGGTGTTCTGTGACCACTGCAAACGCACAAATCAAACCAAGGAAATTTGCTGGAAACTACATGGTAAGCTTAACTCCTCAAAACCCTCAAAACCAACCAGGGAGAGTCAGGGCGGATATGTCAGTGAAAAGGAGAACAATGACACTATTCTGAATGCTCAGTTTGTTGCCTTCAAAGCCTTTCTTGCTCAACAAGAGGAAGGTAGTTCTACTACTGACACAGCAACTCATGCTAAAACAGGTATATTCCACTCACCTCTTAGTAATGAGACTTGGATTGTTGATTCTGGGGCATCATCCCATATGACTGGTAATAAAAACCTCATACCTCACTTTAAGCCCCGTCACCAGATCCACAATATTAAGATTGCTGATGGATCTATTTCTTGCGCAAAAGGTTTTGGGAATATTAAACTTACTGATAAAATATATCTACAGGATGTCCTGATTGTTCCAAAATTAGACTGCAACCTTATATCTGTCAGTAGACTCACTAAAGACTTGAATTGGACAGTCATGTTTAATGATAATCAGTGTATATTCCAGGATCTTTCTTCACAAGAAGTGATTGGAAGAGCTAAAACACCTTTCAGGCTCAGTATGTGGTCAACCTCACCAAGACAGTAAGATCGCCAATCAAATGACCTCGGACCGACAACCAAACCTTAGAATATCATGTTATGGCATTATAGACTAGGTCATCTAAGTTTTGGTTATTTAAAGTCTGTAATTCCTGAATTGTTTAAAGGATGTAATCTCAGTGAACTTCATGTTGGATCGATAATAGCACAAACACACTCTAGAATGGGGGTTGAATAGAGTGTGGGTGATTTATTATAACTCTTTTTCGATTAAACAGAAGTACTAGAAAATTAAGCACGGAAGCTCACTTAATAATCTATTCGCTTGTGTTATATAAACCTTAGTGGTCAAAAAAATAATTAATTATTGTGATAAAAACAAGTCAACAACAAAAACAATTGTTGTAATCAAGTTATTTTTTATGCAAAATAAAAGAACTAATATAATCTGAACAAATTTAAACCAAGCAAAGAGCATGCTGATTAAATAGCAAATGTGATATTATATTAAGTGGTGAGAGCACGTTTGCAGGCAGATGGTTGGTTAAGACTTATAGTGACGTTTGCAATGGTCACTAAAAGTTTACAGACCAGCAAGCTGATTAAGAGCTATGTGCTTAAAATAATAGAGCATCTTGCAAGGGTTCAACTAGATTATAAACCAAAACTGGTAAGACTGATATTCAATGATCAAATACAGATTAATGCAATTTTACACAACCTTAACGCAAAACGGAATCAAAAGAATACTGGGATAGAATTAAACAAAAAGTTCAAGTCCAAGATAGAACTTTTAGTTTAATACAATCAATGGACACACAGATATGCAACAGGACTACAAAAGTGGAGTTTACAAATTAGTTTGGGTTCAAAATACAAATAATATAAGTGCACACAACAGATGAAAGTTTCACTACATCAATTTGGATTTAGCAAACTAATAAGCAAGAGTATACACTCACAGAGCTGATCACTCAGTTGATTTACAGAAGAGATAGTCAAATCCCGAAGCTGAGAATATTTCAACTGTAGATCAAAGCTGAGTACAAAGGATCAGCAGATCAACAACCTATTCTAGCCTATTACAGATTCAAAAAACTGCAAATTAAGGCAATAATAAGTCAATAATATCAACAGCTTTATGGAAGGGTTCTCAGCAGCAGATTCAGGATTTTGTTCAACTCAGCCAAGGATTTAAGAGCAGAAAGCAAGTATATAGCGGCAGCAAATGCAGGTTTGAACTTTGTTTACACGATCAACAGATCAATTTTCAAGCCCAGCAAATGCAGCACAACAGAGTGAGGATTCAGCAGGTTAATGCATAGGCAGGAACAGGATTTAAACAAGTCAAAATGCAGCAAGGTTCAGCAGATTATACACCAAATAATGCAGCAGGAGATATGCAATGCAACTCAGCAGAATTAGATAACCAAAACGGAAGCAGTACTTAACAATGGAGCCAACAGATTCAGTGCAAAAGATCAGTGAAGGCTAGTGTGTGCAAGTTAACAGCAAGTTATCAGGATTGACAAACACAATGCCAAGCACAATAAGTAGCAGATTATGTGCACGATAGATATAGAAAAATTGCAAGCAATGGACTGAAATTTAGTGAGCTAGTCACAGGGGTCGGTCACTGAATTTCTTAACAGATTAATGGGGATTTTATGAACAAAAAGGTCAACACCAAGGTTTGTCAGTCAAACCAAAAGTGCAGGGATTCCAAGTGTGCAGTCTGTTCAAGTCTTATTCAAACAGAGAACAGATCCTGAACACTTGATCAAAACAATTCTTGGTTTTCTGATAAACTTTGGAACAACTAGAGTCAAGTTTTTCAGTGAGGAGTTCAATCCACAGCTTAGTGAGAAATCAGTGATGAAGCCTTGCACAAAGGCAGTGACTTGGCTTATAAAACCAATCACAATGAGACCACTGACTTTCTGACAGATTAGTGGATTACACACAAAACTGAGAAACTTTTCTAGCACAGACTCACCAAACAACACAGAAATAAAGCAAGCAGTTATTCTAAGTACACAACTAAGAAAAGCAGAAAAGCAGTAATCACACTGACCAATTTGGAGAGACTAATACAACGACGTTACGCTTCTTCTTACGTATGCCACGAAAGCATGAACTTGTATCTTCTCCGGTTCTTGACTCAATAATGATTTACCAACACTAAGGGACTGACCACACTTTTCAAACAGACAAAGACTAGACTTTTTGAGAGAAAATGTGGGATTGCTTGTGTTTTCAACTTGTTAAGAAACCTAAGGGGTATGAGGTCTATATATAGGGTTAAAACAACTTTTGAGAGAGGGTTTGGTTTAAAACAATTTTTGACAAACTTGAACCACGTAGACTCGGTTTAATCTAGACTAGGTTGGGTGTGACATGTTTTGGGCATCACTCGACCAAGGTCCTCAGCATATGACTCAAACCAGACCATCATTGGGTTAAAGAACCCTAGGTCAAAAGTACTAGCCCACAGTGTAGGTTCAAGCCAATTTACCTGAGCGGTTTGGGTTGAGATTCACCAAACCGGGGCTAATTCACTGAAGGAGTACCACCAGTGTTAAGACACAGCACCACTTCAACTCTCAGTGAATTGAGACTGTCTTTGGAACCAGGTTCGACCTTCAACAGCTATACGAACAGTCATCACGTTTAAAACGTGTTTCTGAACGTAGGCTCTGCAAATTAATCACAAAAGGCAAGTCAAGGAAATATCAAATTCAAAATCGAAATTAATATCGATATTAACGAAATGAACGTGGAGAAACTTCCTCGAATTAGATAGGGATTCGCCATTAAAGCCGTGATTTTGAACACGTGAGATCTTGCCTTGATCAAGCATAGGGTCAAGACGTAATCTATACTCATTAGAACACCGATCTTGACCATGCCGGTGTCACGAATTGAACAATTAACCGAATAAAATTAATGGAAATTGGAGATAGAGGAGAAGAAATTTGGGGACGAAGGAGAAGAAGTTTTATTGATAAGGGAGAAGTTCAGACTATTAGATTCAACATAACCCAATGACACCCGTTTTACACCCTTATATAGATAACATCTTAGCTGACGTCACTTTCTAGTTAGATGACATCATAAACCGCCTAATACATAAATTCGAAAATACATTTAAAAATTATAATAAAAGGTCATATCATGACATATCCTTCCCCTCAACAACCACCTTGTCCACAAGGTGGTGAGAAAAAAAAAATCTCTGCCGAAATCCTCCCAAGAGAGCTGCGAGACTGATACGAAAGAACCCGGATCCCATATGTAGTGTTCCAACTCTGCAGTAGGAAATAACAGTGTCTTTGGAATTAATCCAATATCATCCAAACAACCCATTTGTCTCTCATGATCATATCTTCTTATCACCAATGTAGTATCCATGAGCACTATATCCTTTCCCACCCTCTCAAAAACATCCTTGTCCTCAAGGATGTATAAGAAAATGACATTTTGGCCCGGGTCCCAAACAAAGTTTTCCACATCAACAATAATACAGCCCTTAATTCTTGAGTTTTCTCCGATTCCTATAGTACTCTTCCTTCGCTAAGAAGCGAAGCAATCTCAAACATCGGTTTCATAGTAATCAACTCCCAAAGATAATTGTATCCTTAAGGTGAACATTGGTATTTATACGAGAGCGTATACCCACAACACTGTGTTCTATAAAGGTATTGTTCAGAAAACTTCCATGTGAGATAATTGAATCAACAATCTTGCTATTATCTATCTTTGATGGAGGAAGATTTCTCCTTGATGTGTAAATTGGCTTAGTTGCATCGTAGAAACTAAATTTTGACGGATGCTCAGTAAGGGCAAGGTTTGCTTCAAAGAAGGATTTTATCGTACCAATGTCTTCCCAGTAATCGTTAAAGAGGTACGCCTTTATGTTGAATTCTGCTGCTGAGGCAGGGATTATCTCTGATCCAAAGTCATTTGCAGTAGGAAATCGCCATCTCAACAGATTCAAAAGGATTTCCTTCTTGAAAACGTAAACACCCATCGATGCAATATAAGGTTTCTTTTCAGCCTCATCTCTAGATAGTCCCAGGACTGTGGTGTCTACTGCCATAGCCTTTAGTTCATTTCCTTTGGGCTTTTCACTGAAATAAAGGACTCTTCCTGTATTATCGATCTTCATCAAACCGAAATCTGAGGCACGTTTGTCGTCTAATGGCAAGGATGATATAGTTATATCTGCACCACTTTGTATGTGACCCTGAACTAAGTCCATGTAGTCCATCCTGTAAAGCTGATCTCCTGACAGAATGAGCACATCTTCAATATCTTTGCTTCTTTGATCCTCAAACAGCCAATGGAATTGCCGGACTGCGCCTGCTGTTCCTTGGAACCAATTTTTCCCTGCTTCACCTGGTGTTTGAGTGGCTGCTAAAACGGAGGGAATAACAATGACACGTATCTGCTTAATTGTCCAAAAGCACCCATACCTTAACCACCTAACAGCTTTATCGATGCTAGCAGCCTCAAATTTGACTATAGCAAAAACAACATCCCCAACTATTCTCAATGGCTCTAAGCCACCCCAACTCTTGAACCTTCCCGTCCAATTTCCTATCCTCGTATTGGGGTGGTTAGGATTATTTGGACAGTAAGAATCGAAATACCAGCCATTACAAATGTTTATCATAGATTGTAGAATATCATCTTCTTGGCACATGATCCATGGAACCTCAATAATCAGAAATTCAGCCACGTTTGCTGTCCAACAACAATCTTCTTGCTCGTTATTACACTCAAGTGAACCACAACCCATGTGAGGTCGAGAACATCCACCCGGATCAAATACAAACGTCAGTATCCCACTGAGCCAAAAATCATCATCAATTTTCAGGACGTCACGGTCCATTTGAGGCAAGAAATGTCCTCCGGGATCGAAATAACGATAACACATTTCAACAAATAAATGATTGTAAACCATGAACTCACCGTACATGTTTGAATAATTGAGTAATTCTTGGTTATTTCCTTTCCCGTGCCATTTCTCAAACTCAATCTTCACCTTATTCTCTGATGTAGAAAAACCCTTGCTCACATCTTGGGTACTAAACTTGGACAAGTTGATTAATAGTCCAGAAACCCAATTACTTTTATCATCATCACTAATAATTTCAAGAATGTAAGGAAATGAAGATAGAGAATCTTTGTTACCATATAAGTCTTCATCTGAATCAACTGGAGATAGCTTAGGCCTTTCATCGAGCATGTCGTGGTGCAGCATTTGTACCTTCAATACCCAACAAGTCTTCTTCTAGATTTGGCTCAGACATTTCAGATAACACTTTGTAAGCTTCATTCTGCACAACAGTTTTAACATAAAAGGAACCATCATTTTCCTCCAACCCCAGCCATTCATCGTCGTGGAACACCTCAACAACCGGATTCTCTGTTGTTTTGGGTGAGTGAGGATCTTCATCTACTTGTCTCTTCATTGTGAATTCAAATGCAGTAGCACAACGTGAAGCTTCAACCTGCTGCTCATCGCAAGTTACAGCATCACCAATGGTGTCATCGGCTGCAAATCCATCGTAGAGAACTCAGATCCATTTTCGGATGGAGATGTCAGCGTCATGTATATCATTGCGCAATCCGCGCAGCGTATCCATCATCAAATCCATCTTGCTGTCCATCTCATCGAAAAAATTGTTCAAGGAATCAAAAGAGCTCTTCAATTCCACAGTACTCTGATGTTGCTGCTCTAACAGTTCTTCAATGCTCTCATGTTGCTGCTCCAGTAGTTCTTCGACGGTGGCCTCTGTTTGGTCATACCCTGCCATCGCTTCCACAGAGCGGAGGATCGATTATCTCTGATACCAAATGTCACGAATTGAACAATTAACCGAATAAAATTAACAGAAATTGGAGATAGAGGAGAAGAAATTTGGGGACGAAGGAGAAGAAGTTTTATTGATAAGGGAGAAGTTCAGACTATTAGATTCAACATAACCCAATGACACCCGTTTTACACCCTTATATAGATAACATCTTAGCTGACGTCACTTTCTAGTTAGATGACATCATAAACCGCCTAATACATAAATTCGAAAATACATTTAAAAATTATAATAAAAGGTCATATCATGACAGCCGGACAAAGGATTGCTGCCAAGTAGGAGAATGGCAAGAAATCGGCACAGTAATCAATTCATATCAGAATTTAAAAGACAGAATCAGCGTTTAACAAGGAATGAATGCACCTTGTCAAGAACTGAGTGCAGGATTCCATCGAGTCAAGCCTTCTATAGATGAAATCAACACATGGTTGCTTGAATCACGCATCAAACCAGAGGAAAGGTCAAACCTTTCACATACAACCTTCACGAAGACGCATTCAACACAAAATCAGGGCAGATTTCCGAATCAAATCAATTTAATAAAATGATATTAACAAAAAAAAAGAAATTACGAAACTTCCCTGAAACAGAGAACACTGGAGAACGAAATCAACTGAGTTAATGACCGGATTTTGAAGGAAACACTGAAACCTTCATCGTTAGAGCTCAAGCCCGGATCTTTTTCGATTTTGAGAAGATTTTGGGCATCATTGGTCTCAACCCGGAATCATCGACCTCAGCATCCGGATTTTCCTCGATCTGGTTGCTTGCCATCCGCGATTAGGTTGCATGCCTTCCCAAAATAGGAATGTCACCGGATGGAGAAAAATTCTGCAAAATATCGGGCATTGATTATGAAGATTTGACATTGAATCGGAAAGAAGCCTTCACGAGTTTGGAAACTCGTGTTGCAAAATCGATACAGAATCTACCCATTTATTACTCGATTTCAACGGAGAAGCAAAGCAAGAGACATCATAGCAGGATTTTAGGGATTTACAATGAAATCGGCTATGGGGAAGAGAAACGGCAGAGAGGATGAAGGCAATTAGGGTTTCAGAAAAATTGAGAGCAAAAACAGGTTTAAAGAAAGAGGCTCGGGTATATGGATTGGGCTCAGACAATTAAGAAACGGGTCCAGCAAGAATTAAAAAGGCCGGCTTGAGGGCTTTTAGCATTGGATTAAATTCAAATAAAATCCAATAAAACTTTTAAAGTAAATTCCATACATTTAAATAATTTGTGTTACACTATTAGATATATTAGTGCAAGGCCCTTACGATGCCCTCGGTATAAAAACATTACTTGAAAGTGAATATTAAAATATAAGACATAAAACTTGGTTTGGGTAATACATTTTGGATATGACTTAACCACATTTTTTTTTCATTTTTCTCACAGATTTTAGAATATAACACATGCATATACGGTCTTAGTTTGGTAAAGTTTAAAATCTGCTTACAACATAGTTTTTGCGTTTTGCGGTTTTGTGTTGGCTTTTTTGGCTATATTTTTGTGATGTTTCTTACAATCATTTTATGCAACTATCTGCTTTTGAAATTGAAAGAAAGCATCGCGAGGAACAAAAAAACGCATGGACGCTTTATTATTATAATATAAATTATAAATACAATATATTCATTTTATCAATATCATTCTGGCAGGAATTTAAATAATTAATTAGTTATTTTACCAATTTGTTTGGTTAATAATCTAATTTACTGTTCATTCGGCCCAACATTTCGGCCCAATGTTGGTTACATGACAACAAAGATACAAAACACAAAAATTTAATGATGACATAGAAACTAATAATTATATGATGACATGGAACTATAATAACGTAACATTTAAAGGACTCGATTGAATTTTCTGAAAATTGTGTTGGTAGAAAAACAAGTGTCACCACACTTATTTAGGACACATGGAAGGAAGGGGTTAAACTGGATAGGTAGATAAACAATATGGTTTTTTACAAAAAACAATTCATTTCAAGAATTTTAATATTTCATGTAATCGTCAAACCCAATATTTTTAAGCATGATATAAAGATCGTGTAGGCAACACGTCGTGGCCTTATATCTTGAAAATAGTCATATCTCCGTGTACAAACGATATGTTTTTTTATGAAATGAATTTATTTTAAGAAATTTATAATATTCCATGTAAACGCTAAACACATTTTTTGGCGTGATACAAAGATAGTGTCGTTTAAATGAAGTCGCGTGCTTTATATTTAAGAAATTTATAAGATTTCATGTAAACGTCAACACAATTTTTTTGGCGTGATACAAAGATCGTGTCGGCAACAAGTCGAGCCCTTATATTTTGAAAATAGTCGTACCTTTGCTACATATATTCGCACATCAAAAGGTGATATAATTGAGTCCTCCAAAATGGAACAATTTAACTCAAACACTTTTTCTCAAAAAAAAAAAAAAAAAAAAAAAAAAAAAAAAAAAACAAACCTTTTCTGGGCTGGACCGCCCAGGAACAGTAAAATTTAAAAAAAAAAAAAAAAAAACATTTTGGGCTGGGCCATGAACAATAAAATATAAAAAATAAAAATAAAAAAAAGGAGGGGCAATAAAAAAAAAAACACTTGTCCCCCTCCCCTCAACCCTTCTCTTCTTATATAATAGGAAGAAGATTATATGTGTTACATTTAATTTGCCATCACATATAACATACCTATATAACATATTAACAATGTCATCACATAAGGTTTAAATGTTTGCATTTGAACTCTGAGATACCTGCAAAACCACTTGTACTCAATATTATTAGTGGTAGATATAACATGAGAAAATGTCACACAATATATTTAATAAAAGCTTTAAAACATAGGGAGAATTCTTTTTGAAAATTAATCAACATATAACTGGAACCACAAAATACTCAACACTTCAATGTGATATTTGTCAGTTTGCCAAACGTACTAAATCTGTGTATACTAAATTACCTTACTTACCCTCCACACCATTCACTTTGATTCATAGTGATGTATGGGGACCTTCAAGAGTTAAAAGTATAACAGGAAAGAGATGGTTTGTCACATTCATAGATGACCACACTAGGATCACATGGCTGTTTTTAATGAAACATAAATCCGAAGTTGGGACCATCTTCCAAGAGTTCTATAACATGGTTTCCACTCAATTTGACACTAAGATTAAAATCTTAAAAACAGATAATGCCCTGGAATACTTTGAGTCCAACCTCAGCACCTTCCTGAATGATAAGGGAATAGTTAAAATAAGTAGCTGTGTAGAGACACCTCAGCAGAATGGGGTTGCTGAGAGGAAGAACAGACATTTACTGGAGATGACTAGATCAATCATGTTCACCACACATGTGCCAAAATATATGTGGGATGAAGCTATATTAACAGCCACATATCTAATCAACAGGTTACCCAGCAGAGTGTTAGGTTTCAAAACTCCCATCCAAACCCTACTTACCACACATTCCTGTCCTCACCTTATTGCTGACTTGCCTCTAAAAATCTTTGGATGTATTGTGTTTGTCTATATTCATGCTCAACACAAAAGCAAACTTGATCCCAAAGCTCATAAATGCATATTCCTAGGTTCTGCTAAAGATAGAAAGGGTTACAAGTGTTATTCTCCCACTGACAAGAGGTTTTACAATTCTATGGATGTAAAATTCATTGAGAAAACCCCATACTACAGCAAACCTACTGAAACAGTCAAAAATGGAAGCCTTATTGAAATTGAGCTCACTCTTATCCTGCAAACAACTCTTCAGCAGAGTATTGAACCTCAAGGCTTCACGACCTTCAAAGAATTGGCGATACTTAGCAACCTCTCGACACTCGAACTCATCGAACCTCAAAGAACTGCGACACTAATCATGTTGATCCTCCTCAGTAGCCCACTAAACCTCAACAGTCTACTATATTGATGACAGACCTATTGCTATCAGAAAGGGACAGAGATCATGCACTAATCACTCTATTCAGAATTATATATCTTATGATCACTTGTCACCTGGTTTTGCTATGTTTACGATACTCACTCCATTCCTAAGAACATACAGGAAGCTCTTCAACATGACAGGTGGAAGGCTGCTGTCAAAACTGAAATGACTGCTCTTCTTGACAATCATACTTAGGATCTCACCACTCTCCCATAAGGCAAGAAGACAGTCAGCTGTAAATGGTTGTTCACCATCAAGTACAATGCTGATGGTACTATTGACAAATATAAGGCCAGACTGGTTGCAAGGGACTTCACTCAAACATATGGTCTTGACTACAAAGAGACTTTTGCACTTGTGGCAAAGCTAAACACTGTCAGGGTGCTCATCTCACTTGCTGTCCAACTTGACTGGCCACTCCACCAATTGGACAACAAGAATGCTTTCCTAAATGGTGATCTCACTGAGGAAGTTTATATGACTGTACCTCCTGGTTTTCCCAACACTCACAATCAATGGAAAGTTTGCAAACTGAGGAAATCTCTATATGACCTGAAGCAGTCCCCAAGAGCATGGTTTGGAAAACTTACCACTGTGGTTAAAGCTGCTGGATATCATCAGTGCAACTCAGATCACACTATGTTTATCAAAACAACCAACAAGAGAAGATCCATCCTTATTGTCTATGTGGATGATATCATCCTTACTGGTGATGACCCTGCTGAGATCCAACAGTTGAAGACTCTACTGGAAAAAGTGTAGCAAGTTAAAGATTTGGGCTACCTCAAATACTTCCTTGGCATGGAGATAGCAAGAAACAGACCAGGTATCTCGAGCTCAGAGAGAGTATGTCTTTGGACTCTTTGAAGGAAACTGGCATCTTTGGGGTGCAAACCTGCTGTCTCTCCAGTAGACCCAAGTAATTCTTTACTGCATGGTAATGTTGCTATCAGAAAGGATCAATATCAGAGACTTGTAGGGAAACTCATTTACCTCTCTCATACAAGACCTGATATTGCATATGAAGTTAGCCTTGTCAGTCAATTTATGCATTGCCCTACTAAGCAACATTGGGATGCTGTCTACATGATACTGAGGTACTTAAAGTCAACTCCTGCCCAAGGCTTACATTTCACTAAGTCTACTGAGAGATCCACTACGGTATACACCGATGATGATCGGGTCAAGGGTTACATGTAGATAGAAAGATCTACCACACGCCTCTCGTTTTATGTATAGGAAATCTTGTCAATTGGAGGAGCAAGAAACACCTTCATCAGATCTAGAAGCGATCTTTAAATCGAACTCGAGGCACTTGGTTTTAGGCATTTGTGAAGCTCTTTGGCTAAAAAGTTCTTCTCGAACTTCAAGAAATTTCCGGCAACCCATCATACTCTGCTGTGACAATAATTCAGTATTATGCATGGCAGATGATCCTATTCATCATGATAAAACAAAACATGTGGATATTGACAGACATTTCCTTAAAGGGAAGATTGATGCACAGATCATTCAAATTCAGTATGTTCCCTCAGCAGACCAGAATGCTGATATTCTCACCAAGGCCATTCCACCACTTATGTTCAGCAGACTGAGTCGCAAACTTGGTTGTATCAACATACACAACCCAGTTTGATGGGGAGTGTAGAAATATTACCTTATTATAGAAATATTATCTATTTATTTCGTGTAACACACTTGTACACATTATTTGTAACATGACATATTAATTGTATTGTATAAACAATTAATATGTCATAAAGTATTACCTTTTGCTTTATTGGTTCTAGCCGCCCATATAGCATACTCAAGTTGCTTTATTGGTTCTAGCCGCCCATATAGCATACTCAAGTTGCCGCCCATAGCTAGCATACTCTACTAAAGTTTGTATATATTTATACTCCATTCTTACTCATAAATAAAATAAGTTGAGCTTACTCTAGTGTTTATAGTTTCTCAAACTCTCTTCACATATATATATATATATATATATATATATATATATATATATATATATATATATACATATATATGTTAGGTGTAGTGTCTAGAAAGACAATTTGTGTAATTGTTTTTGATAATGGATGATGAAATTCAACTCACCTTATTACTTGCTTTGTGCTTCTAAGTAATACATCTTTGCAAACCCTAAGTATATCAAGATGTAATCAGCTTAACTCAGCGGTGCATGGCATGCACGTGAGGATTGAGTTAGTGGTGATATACTTAAATCTGATTAGTCCGTGGTGAACTTAATCGAGTTTAGGGTCTCTTGATTAAAACACCAATAATGCGCCTAAACACCTTAGGGTGTGATAGTCTTATCCGGATTGTCGGTAGAGGTACATACGTGGGGCATTTATATATGATGGCATTCATATAGAATTGGGACCGATTTAATCTGAATTTCTTCGTATAATTCCGTGTCGAGGAATCTTATTAAATCATTAGATGATCATATATGGATCAACCTTAATCTGAGGTGATCACGGGGGATGTTGCTTGTCCCGGGTAGTGTTTGATGTGTTAGTTACGGTTCACTTTAATATGTGTTCCAAGCCACTTCTCATTGGCACTATCTCCGGAGATGAGTGAGTAGTTCGATTTTCACAAACATGGAATCCATTCCTTCCTGCGGGAAGTAGAGACAGCCCCTTATTTGTTAGCCCTAAGAAAGTGATCGATCCCGGGAGTTCACATTTGACTAATTAGCTACTAGTCGATATGTGTGCTAATTGATCATCGTGGGTTAATGGTAAATAAGGATAAGATATTCTGAGTCGGGTTCACGGAGACTTCCCACTCGAAATGGACGATCTATGGAGGGTTAACCCGTATGTAGTGATTATATCAATGGACGCTTATTCACTCTACATGGGTTGAGTATAAGTATACATCTCAGTAATCGGTAGAGTTCGGTTCGGGTTTATGGTGGCGTAATCCCGAAATTAATAATTAATGTACTTATTCTGCTCGATGAATAATTAATTATTGGAGCTCACTGGTTATAGGTCCATGGTCCCGATGTGGCTTCTAATTCGGACTAATAATCTTGTTGTTTGGGCCTCAAAGATAATTAATTGGTGGGCTAATTAATTGATATGCATGGATATTATTTAGTTGGGCTAAATAATATAATACATAAAAGACATTTTATGTGGGCTTTTAACCCTAATAAGTGGCGCCTATTATGTCTCTTTTAGCACAAGAATTAATTTTCTTGTGTTATGGAAAATAAAAGATATTCTTGTTATATGATTGGTTGGATGACTTGTTATTTGATTTTCATATTAGTCGTCAATACATGTCACAATTAGTCATTAAGGAAAATATCTTTTATTTTGGTTAATTAATTATTTATTTAATTAATTAATACTTGGAGGCCAAGGATTTACTCTCCTATAAAAAGAGAGTTATTTCAAGGGAAATTGCAAGGCAAATTTCGACCACTATGATAAAAAAAGGGAGAGAAAAATTAGTTTTTCTTGCCTAGGGTTTTTGGAAGAAGAAAAACTCTAAGTTTTTCTTGGTGTTGCATATCAAGGAGGCTCATGTATCAAGAAGGGTGTCCACCAACCGCCGTTTGGAGAACACATCGGAAGATCAAGGCTTCTCTTCCCGTTATTGGTAACATGATCTTAAACCCCCTTGTAGTTGTTTAAGTCCTTTAATTATGAATTGTGTCATATAAGCCGTGATCCATCCGTTGCGCATAAATCTAACTTGTTTAGATCTAAGAACCTGCATCCTTCATGTGGTATCAGAGCAAGGTTCCACGATTTATATAGTCATAGTCATAGTTAAACGATTTAAAGGAGTGGAATTGCATGTAGGTAATTTTTTACTTATAATTATGCATTGATTATGATTAAAATTGTTATGGGTGAAGAGATGGATTTGGGTTGGCATTGTTTACCCGTTAGATCTATTGTAAACTCATTTAAACGATGAAAATTCGTTCATATGAGTATAGGAAATTATGTAATTTTTTTTTTTTGCAAGTTTAATTTCCATAAAATAGATCTGTACAGTCGCTGTTTAGTCTTTTCGTTTTTCCCGTTTTTTGAACCGTTAAAACGAAGATCCCTCCGGTCAGAATCAATATTGGAAGTTGGTGAACAATCCCACAAAATTTGGCATTGATCAGAGTCCGTTTTGGTATCCGTTCATTGCTGCGAAGTGGCTTCTGTAACAGAAAAACACAGGATTCACAGAAACCCTACCTGTGACTTCCTCGATTTTCTGGGAGAGTTTGAACCGTTGAAACGCAAATCCGAAATGTCAGATCAATGACCATGGAGTTTTTGACGTGAGATAAAAATTTCAGGACGATCGGGATTCATCTTGATCCCCGATCGGCCTCGGGAAGTCAATGATGCGCTGCTGTAAGAGTCTGTTTCAGCAGCAAGTTGGGCGGCTCACTGAGGAAGATTGACAAGTCAAAGCTCCGATCCGACCGTCCATCTTGAAGTCCGAAGAGTGAAGAACAGATCTGGAAAGTTTCGTTGCGATTCAAGTTCGTTTGGTTTGCCGATCGTCGAAGATTTTGAACAACTGCAGATTTTGTTAGAAAGTAGTAAACCCTAGTTAGGGTTTCGTTATTTATTTTCTAATAGGTTAGATACGGGGGTGCCAACGGTCCATCTTGATGTTTATTTTCCGCACTAGTTTAGATTGTATGTGTAGAAACGGAAAATTGCAATGACATGCATTATATCATGAATTCCACTCTATATGCATACATGTAGAAATTAATTCGAGGAATTAGTTAGGCATGTATAAAACACGCAATTAGTTTTAATTAATTGTTTGATATTAATTAGAAACTAATTAGGGTAAAAACCGAGGAACACGGGTTTTTTCAATCGTCGAGGTTGGGTGATGGATTCTCGGTGAATCCCACTCTACGAAAGCATAAGGAGTAAAATCCGAAACCTCGTGGTTAAGGTGTTGGATTCTCGGTAAATTCCACCTTACCTGGCGAGATTACGCTTTTGTTCCGTAGTGTCTACGTGAAAGTTTGATGTTTAAGGATTGGATAATCACGGGCAAACAGGTTCAAAAGTGGTTTAACCACGGTTGGGTGGTCAACGATAGCTACGGCTCGATCGACTTCACCTCCACGTGTGGCGTTTGCACGGGGTCTTGCAAGGTGAGCCATCCGAAGAGCCCACTACGGCTCAACAGAGCTCCCTAGTCTTGACCCGTCCGACGGTCACATATGTTCTAACGAATAGGTCGGGTGGGCTAGCCCACATAACCGACAACATTCGGGCCTATGATTTATTATTCCTTAATGTAACATCAAGTCCAAAACGTGATCAATAAACCCACCACTTTTTCAAAATATTGAGTGGGAGCGGGAGAGGCGACAATGACCCCACGGCCTCTACCGTTGACACAAGCAACGTGAGAGAATGGTGACGCCTCGTGCCGGCTGGGACCGGCCTCTCTGAAGAAGGCCTTCACCGCTATCAAAATTCAAGGCTTGGTCTCCGAAATGATAGGATTTTGGGTACTGTCGGGTCACCGACCGACCCTAAGGCGGCACACTCGGGTCTACCTAAAAATCTGAGACAAGAGGTCACACTCATAAAGGGTATTTTTGGAAGTACCTTGGTGAAAAAGGAAAGGTGATTGAAGATCACAAATGAGTTGTTCGATTCTCAATCTGATCTTCAATATTAATCGAAACCTCTTTGACCTACCCTAAGGCGGCACTGAGGCGTTAGATTAAATCCTTGGAACGGTAGGATAGACTATAAGTACTTAGTTTATGTTCCTAAAATTTTAGTAGTGTATGATTTGGATTTATTTTCTGTCAATTTTATTTACAACTTTTCATATATCTCTCTAAGGTGCAAGACTGCTAGTGTAAAATTGACTAGTAATGACTTCGTTAAAAAGTGGTAAGTAACTAGAACGTTGTATTTATTAATCTCACATGCGATTAATTTTTCGGAAGAGATATTTCTCTTGAGCCTTCAAAACTTAAGTGACGTAAATAAGTATGTCACTGCTGTCACTCGTGCAGAACAAGAGACAACCATAGTTAGTTTGAAAGATGATTGGGACGATAAAATTCTTCTAGTGAATTGTGTAGTGTCTACACGAGAAATTTTCTGATAGAAAAATTGGAGAATCATAAATTAAATTGTCGCTAGTTAGACGGTATTTGGAACCGATAAACTAGTGGGAGCTTTTATATTATGTTTTTCGAATTTATTAGAAAATTAGTCCCACAGGGTAACACTTTCATTAGACATCCCACAGTTCACGATTAGTGTCTACTCAAACGAACTGCTAGTTCAAGACTATTTCCTTTTAAGGAAAGTTAAGAATGGGAAAGAATGTCTATAAGTGTTAATCATCTTAACTAAAGTTTTGAGGCTAAACCGAAATGTTAAGTAAAGAAAGTATAGGATAAGGAAAGTGATTTCGGATCACTAACCAATGAATCCTTAGCGACTTTCTTAACCGAGTAACTCTCGGGAGCTAAGTTCTTTGGAAGAACAAGGGAGCTTTGCATTAATGATTAATAAAGTAACAACGGGCAGTAATTTCAGCTAGAATAGTGGGAGTGATATAGGGAAATGAATTTCGGATTCTATCCCTGAATATCACAGAAAAATTTATTTTTCTGTTTACAGATTCGTTGAAACAAATGGATTCACTTTCAACTCGATATATTCTTGCCTCGTAGAAAGTGAATATGACATTTGTAGTACGAATCCAAGACTCGGACTTTTGTTTGATAAAGTCAGAACCACTTAGAACAGCTGAATAAGTATGTGTAACACATCTAAAACTATTATAGGCAAACGGTTTCCGTATTAAGATAAACGACCTTTCAATATCTATTAATTAGTGCATATATCCTGTAGATAAGACTGACGATCGCCTAAGGGTGATTCCTATCTCCCGCCTAGAAACACTATCTCAAAGGAACAATGACTAAGTTTCCTTTCAATCGGGAAAGGGTAATAGTTTTGAAGGGTAACATAGCTGCTCACCATGACCTTCGGGTCTAGTGAGAGATACAAGCTAGTGGGAGATTTTGAGTGGTGACATTCAATCGATAACTACTCAAAACACTGGTTGGTTTATCGAAAGAATACGAGGAGGTGTCTCTGATTTTAGCAGAGAATAGAGTATTCCATGCTCAGAAATAGGCTATCGCATAGTCTTGGGACTGATGCTCGGCCTGCCTCCCACTGGAATGTTTCTCACTGAGAAAGAAACCATAGACTTGCCTGATATAGTTATTAATGTGCTTCAATACATTGTTAAACTCGATTAAGATAATTGGTTGCAAAATAACGGTTAACATTAATATGTAAACCAAGAAGTCTACCTAGAAGATGCCAGTGAATTTATGGATAAGGAGTGAATTCGGTTCACACCACTTCCGTAAATGTAGGCATTTAGCATTTAATGCTTGAAGGTAGGACTGGAGATTTTGCGCATACGTTCAGATTGTGACTATTCGTGAAAAATCTTAATGAGACGAGTGAAGGTTGGTTATAAGATTCTTGAGATCAGAAAGTGACGGTTGAACTGTCACAAGCCTTCTGATAGAATCTATAAGAAACAGCCTTAAACCTTGGAGTACGGTAACCCAAAGATAGTTACTATCTGATTTAATCAGACCACGTCCAACATCGGTTGTTGGTGATTACACTGATAAATACTACTAGATCAGAATGTCAATCCACCCAAGACGCAGCTGGGAGTATGGTTTAACCGTTGACCCATTGTGATTTTGTGGACTTTATAGTCTGTTTGGGGTGATTGATAACCTATGGCTCTTGGTGGGTCAGTATAGGATTACGATTATAGAGGTTGGTTTGAAAACCTTAACCCTGTGAATGGAGTTTTGGTACTCAGGTTGCTTCACCTCTTGTAGAACCACCTGTGTCTCAGCCCAGATGGGAGCAATTGGATCTACACGAAAAAGTCGAATGAATAGGAAAGTTTAAACTTTTCAACGTAAAGCTGAGTGGTATAGGGGTGATTCTCTGACAAGTAGAGAGTTAACCAGACCTTGAACTCTCTCACCACTCGGTCTTGCTAGATTTCGTTAAAGCGAGAAAATAGGGGTGATTCCCGAGACTTTCTTGCCGAACAACGGAATCAAATTCATTCGAAACGAATGGTTTTAGCTAAGAATGAATAACGGATTCGTTACAAAGCAGAAGATAGGGGTGATTCCCTAAGACATTTTTTGCGAGACTAACGATATCTTAATTCATTCAGAAAGAACCTTTGGTAGGAGGCCTGCCATGGCTTATATCCTATGTGGATTTAAGAAAACCTTTTGGTCATTTAAAGTCACGTGTTTTAAAATATGTGGACTTGACCAAAATATTGATAAGTTTTTTCGTAGACTATATATCAATATTGGTAATGTAGTAGTAGTATTAGTGTTCATAAATGATAACACTAAAACGGTTGGAAACAACATGGGTGTGCTATCTGAAGTCGGAAACTGACACGCCAAGATTCTCTGGATGAGAGAATTGGACTATATTCTAAGAATTTGATTCGGTCAAATTCACAAGAATGAGTCATTGGCTTTCCCATCCGTCTTATTGGTTAAGATGACCATGCATATACGTATGCAACATTCAACGAGTAGTCCTACCTTACATCTCGTGAATGATTCTCTAAATCTCCGGATAAAGAGAAAATGGGATAGAGTCTCTCTTGGATAACGGCAAGTCAGATTATCAAAGTCGATAGTAGTCGAATCTCGGATTCGAGCATTGAATAAGCGGTTTTAGTACGTCCTCAAGTATCTTTGAAGAACGAGGAATAATATGCTTGTATATTCGGTGCAAACTTGAATATGGTTGACTACTGCGATCGACTTACGATCGATTAAGGATGATCGTTGGGACGATCTCGGGCTCGATGTTTACTCATTGTGATGAAGCTATAGTCTGGAGAAATCCAGAACCACCAATTCAATTTTAGTTAATCGGATACGTAGCAGCTTTCGGAGCAGCTAAAGTGGCGATATGGCTTAAGAATTTCCTTTTACGATCCGGGAGTAATTCCAGGTCTAGTGAGCCGATATCACTTTGTTGTGAAAAAATGAAGAGATAGCTTAGAAGGATTTTCTCGATCCTTTAGAGGTCAAAAGCATATTGAGAGAGAGTACCGCCTGATTAGATGGACCGGCAACGTTTCGATCCTAAAGATCGTTTCGAGCCGATAACCTAACTGATTAGTGCACCAAGTCTAGTGCTTGGAGGGTACGGCATTGAGTGATATGTCTCATCCGCTTTTAGAGCAAGTGGGAGAGTGTTGTGAATAAGATGAGAAAGGGTGTGCTCTAAAACAATCGTTACTTGTCATTTCGTGCAAGTGGGAGATTGTTAGGTGTAGTGCCGAAAGACAATTTGTGTAATTGTTTTTATAATGGATGACAGAAATTCATCTCACCTTATTACTTGCTTTGTGCTTGTAAGTAATACAACGCTTTGCAAACCCTAAGTATATCAAGATGTAATCGCTTAACTTTCGGTCATGGCATGCACGTGAGGATTGAGTTAGTGGTGATATACTTAAATCTGTTAGTCCGTGGTGAACTTAATCGAGTTAAGGGTCTCTTGATTAAAACACCAATAATGCGCCTGAACACCTTAGGGTGTGATAGTCTTATCCAGATCATCGATAGAGGGTACCTACGTGGGGCATTTATATATGATGGCATTCATATAGAATTTGGACCGATTTACTCGAATTTCTTGGTATAATTCCGTAATCGAGGAATCTTATTAAATCATTAGATGATCATATATGGATCAACCTTAATCCTGAGGTGATCACGAGGATCTTTGCTTGTCCCGGGTAGTGTTTGATGTGTTAGTTCTGATTCACTTTAATATGTGTTCCAAGCCACTTCTCATTGGCACTATCTCCGGATGAGTGAGTAGTTCGATTTTCACGGACATGGAATCCATTCCTTCCTGCGGAAGTAGAGAGCATCCCCTTATTTGTTAGCCCTAAGAAAGTGATCGATCCCGGGAGTTCACATTTGACTAATTAGCTACTAGTCGATATGTGTGCTAATTGATCATCGAGGAGTTAATGGTAAATAAGGATAAGATATTCTCGAGTCGGGTTCACGGAGACTTCCCACGAGAATGGAGTCTATGGAGGGTTAATCCGTATGTAGTGATTATATCAATGGACGCTTATTCACTCTATGGGTTGAGTATAAGTATACATCTATAATCGGTAGAGTTCGGTTTGGGTTTATGATGGCGTAATCCCGAATTAATAATTAATGTACTTATTATGTTCGATGAATAATTAATTATTGGAGCTACTGGTTATAGTCCATGGTCCCCGATGTGGCTTCGTAATTCGGACTAATAATCTTGTTGTTTGGGCCTCATTGATAATTAATTAATTGGTAGGCTAATTAATTGATATGCATGGATATTATTTAGTTGGGCTAAATAATATAATACACATAAAAGACATTTTATGTAGGCTTTTAACCCTAATAAGTGGCGCCTATTATGTCTCTTTTAGCACAAGAATTAATTTTCTTGTGTTATGGAAAATAAAAGATATTCTTGTTATATGATTGGTTGGATGACTTGTTATTTGATTTTCTATTGGTCAATACATGTCACAATTAGTCATTAAGGAAAATATCTTTTTATTTTGGTTAATTAATTAATTAATACTTGGAGGCCAAGGATTTACTCTCCTATAAAAGGAGAGTTATTCCAAGGGAAATTGCAAGGCAAATTTCGACCACTATGATAAAAAAGGGAGAGGAAAATTAGTTTTTCTTGCCTAGGGTTTTTGGAAGAAGAAAAACTCTAAGTTTTTCTTGGTGTTGCATATCAAGGAGGCTCATGTATCAAGAAGGGTGTCCACCAACCGCTTGGAGAACACACATCGGAAGATCAAGGCTTCTCTTCCCGTTATTGGTAACATGATCTTAAACCCCTTGTAGTTGTTTAAGTCCTTTAATTATGAATTGTGTCATATAAGTCGTGATCCATCCATTTGCGCATAGATCTAACTCGTTTAGATCTAAGAACTCAGCATCCTTCAATATATACATACATATATATATATATATATATATATATATATATATATATATACATACATACATAGATACATATATATATATATACACACACACACACACACATATATAGAGACATATGATTAGGATTTTTATAGATATATATATATATATATATATATATACACACACACACACACATATATAGAGACATATGATTAGGATTTTTATAGATACTTGTCTATATATATATATATACACACACACACACACACACACACATGGTTAGGTTTTTATCTTTTTGAATGTCGTTATGTTGTGTTGTGCTGTAACAGTAGACGTGGGGTGATAGATGAGAAAATTGTTTTTACCAACGTCATAGAATATTTAATTATGACGACGGAGAATAGATACTGGACAGAGCCAGCAGAACCGAGCTTATATTTTCAATCTAACGGATGCCTCACTTCCGGCGGAGGTTTTTACCAAGTTGCTGAGAACGGAAAAAGATGCTCTATTGAGCAGACCTAATGAAATTTTCTACGAACTATGCAATATAAGAAGCCCCAATACAATGCATGGGGATTAGGCCGACACAGCGGACCAAAAGGAATCGAAAATGCCTTAGAGATGTATGCATATCTAAGAACCTCATCAGGTCGAGGCGTACCATAGAATAAGTCGAGATTTTTCTTTTTGTAATTTCAAATAACATTTATTTGTCGTTTGTTTCACTTTTTAAATCATAGATTTTTTCCTTATAAAATAATGGACATTTTCGTTGTCATTGCCCATAACAATTAATTTCCCCTTCATGTGTTATTTCAAAAGCCATACACGTTCCGAAATTAACTCAAGCATTTCATACTACAATTTTTTACTAATCACGTTCAAAATTACCTACAACATACAATAGTACACATGTCAAAATTAATGCATTATACTACTCATTTTAAAAACTAAACAACATATAACATTCTCACATACAATGCTACACATTACAATATCATACACTATCATACATTATTCGAATAAAAAATTATAACACTATCATACATATAACACTCTCATACATGAATTCGAATAAACAAAATAAGACTATTATACGTATTGTCATACATGAATTATCCATGAGGACCCTATGGTTAATTGGGCCGTGATTTGGAAGTGTCAGATTCCTGAGAAAGTTAAAGTTTTCGTTTGGTTAGTGCTGCATGAGAAGATCTTGACCAACTACTTGAGATTTAAGAGGAATTTAGGTAGCTCTAATATGTGTGGAAGATGTGGAGGCTTTGTAGAGGATGTGGGTCACTATCTAGCTTCCTACCATTATGCTTCAAGGATTTGGAAATGCAGACCTCTTAGAGATTTATTTGACCAACCAAATTTTGCTACGAAGGAGTAGTTGATCCATAATGCTACTGATCAGACTCATATCTCTGGATCGTCCTTTAATGGGCCAACTAATACTCTATTTAATATGGCTATCTGGATTATCTAGAAGGATAGGAATGACATGGTCTTATTATATCAAACCCTATTAATGTGTGTAATCAAATTGTCTTCCTGACTAATGAATACATTCTCAATTGTCAGTCTGGTTCTAGGCACAAGACTTCAAGGGATATTAGATGGGTTGGTTGGCAATCCCCTCCTCTGGATTGGGTCAAGTTAAACACCGATGCTAGCTGTAATAATCAATCGGGTTCATCCTCTATTGGGGTCTTGTGAAGGATCACAAAGGTAAGTGGTTGTTTGGTTTATTGGGGAATACTAATATATCTTATATTTTCTGTGCAGAGTTCAAAGCTATCATAGAGGCTCTTAGATTGGCTTGGGAAGCTAACTCCCGCAACGTCATTATTGAATCAGACTCCCTCTCGGCTATCACCAATATCTACCATGATGGAGAATGAGACTTAAGTGAAGGTCCACTCATTGAAGAGTGTAGAACTTACCCGAAGAGAAGCTGGAATTGCATCATACAACATACCTTGAGAGAAGGGTACCATGCTACAGATCGTCTTGCATCTAGAGAGCACTCTTTTGATATTAATTTTGTTATGTTAAATGATCCTCCGGACTATTTGAGGAGCTTTCTTTTGGATGATCTAAGAGGCGTTCTATTGCCTAGACTGTAGTTTTCTAAAGCCCCCCGTTTTGTACCCAAAAAAAATGAAATTTTCGAAATTATACATTAAAATTTTTGATTTTTTTAGGTTTGGAGAAAAAATAATCGAAATTAAGACTAATAAACCGTAAATGACTTACAATAGATGATTCTTCTTCATGAAGATTAGCCATTATGATGATATAGAACTTCAATCATTTGCCCGTTCCAATTTATACACCACTCCCGTTACAATTTTCACTTGCCCGTTCACTGCGTATTTTTTTTGGCATTGGTTTTGCGCGTTTTCGTTCGACTGAAAATTGGATCTGAAATGGGGGATGAGGAAGAAGGAGGAGATAGGGTTCCCCATTTCGATGGGGCGAAAAGTTATTTGCGTTACAATTCAATGCATTTCGTCCAATTTGAACTTCCGTCCAAATTGTGACGCATACATTTTAATTCCAACGCTTCCATCCAAAGTTGGAGACGTTTCAATTCTAACGTAGCCGTCCTAATTTTCACGCAATCCTGATCTGTCTTTAAAATTCAATGGGCATTTCATTCAATTCCCACTTTTGAATCATATTTTAGACGCAAACGTGTAAATTTCAACACGAAACTATAGAAAGAAAAAAAAAAAAAAAATGTCAGGTCTAAGTATACCTGAAACGAAATACGGGTTGCTATAATAACCTGATCTTATATTTTCTCTCTCCGTTCTAATAAGAAATCCTTGTAGCACATGTATCCATGAAAATGGATCATATGCATTCCCTTCTAACGAAATTTCATTATATCTCGTTACAACACCACACTACCTTCTTAATCATATATAACAGAATCGAAAACTTCCATCCAAACTATCCAACAATTTATTATATCAATGCAAAAAGAATTAAATTTCAGAAAACAACCCCTCTATTATTTACAAATACCATTAGAACCCCAACAAAAAGCACCCAACAAACCTAACATTCACAAGTGGAAGTGGAATGAACCTAAAAATAAATAAATTAATTCAACAAATAAAACAATGAATAAAAAAGCCACACACTTTCATTCAGAAACAAAAGAAAGTGTATCACTTGATATGCTGCCATGGCTAAAACCAAATAAACCCAAAGCTCTCTCCAAATTAGCTACAATATCACCCATACTTGGCCTATCTTTCCCTTCAAAATTCACACAATGCAACGCCGTATACGCCACGAGCTCCACCGCCTCTGATTCATGGAGCTCCGGCAACCCGACCCGCATATCCAAAATCTTCCTCAAATCACCAGCCATTATTGCTGATGTTGCATACTCTACTACACTTGCTGGTTCCCCTCCATCCTCGTTTTCTCCGTCCATCTCGAAAATCGCCGTCTTTCCGGTTAAAAGCTCTAACAAAACCACCCCAAGACCATAGACATCACTCTTTGCTGTCAAGACATTGTAGCTATAATACTCCGGATCGATATAGCCTACTGTCCCAGCTGCATCTATAGGCCTAAAAACTCGGTTTGAACCCGGCCCCATTAACGATAACCCGAAATCAGAGACTCTTGCGGTCCAATTTGAGTCAAGAAGTATGTTTGACGACTTGATGTCTCTATGGATTATAGGTGGAACTGCATAAGTGTGAAGATACTCGATCCCACGAGCCGCGTCGAGTGAAATCTTCACCCGCATTTTCCAAGAATTCACTATGCTGCTGGATTTTTCAACATTGGTTTTATCATGTAAATGATAATAAAGTGAACCATTCTTCATGTACTCATAAACCAATAGTCTTTCATCTTTCTCCTCACAAAAACCGACGAGCCGAACTAAATGCTTGTGATGAAGCCTTGACAAGAATGCTAATTCTGAATCAAATGCACTTTCTTTTTCTTGAAATTTCTTGGTTTTTAAATCGGTTTCGCCTCGTTTGATCGCAACTTCACGACCGTCACGTAATGTGCCTTTATAGACTACCCCGAAACTGCCTGCACCAATCTTGTTTTCTGCAGAGAAGTTGTCAGTAGCTAAAGCAAGATCTTGAAATAAAAACTCTTCAGCCCTATCAGGATGCTTATTCGAAGGCCCGCTTCTTTGTCTTCGCATAAACCGAGGGCGACGTTGACCGAGAGTGAATGATCCCGAAAAGGGATTACTATTTGATCTTTGAGGAGCATTAGTAATAGTGGGCTGAACTGAATTATGAATCTTTCTCTTCCCAAAATAAGTACCAGTCCAAACACAATATATTACACTACAAATCCCTGCAAAAACACCTATTGATCCAATAATACAAAAAGCCAATAAACCCCTTTTCAACCCTTTTGAAGGAGATTTCGAAGGCTGATTATCGGAAACTGGTTGTGCTGCAGGAGGCGGCATGATTAATGGCGCTATGATACCGATACCGACACCGAAACCAATATCACAAGGCCTACAAATATTATCATTACCAAAACAAAGTGTTTGAGATTCAGGATATATACCACATTTGCAAGAAGTTTCAACACACGGCCCCGGAAGGGTCGGAGACAAAGGTAGCCCAATCCCTTGAGGAAACAACCTATTAGGCCAACCGGGTCCCCAACAAACTACCGAAAAATTCCTCGATCTTAAACCGCAAGTAAAATCTAAACCCGTAACAATGGACTCAAACGAAACACCGTCTATAAGATCACTCAAAAACTCACCATTTCCACCCCAACATTCTACTGCATTATCTATCCTTCTTATTGCACAACTATGATTTCCTCCAAGTGCAAATGCAATGTATTCAAATCGAATGTTATTCGGCACATCCAACTGCCCATTTTCATTATCTCCCCTGCAAATCACAAACCCTTCTGTATTCAATCCACAAGCATGTCTTCCACCAACAAACACATTCAACATCAACGAATCACCAAATTCAGACTCGATTCTTGAAGCTATATCACTATTATTAGCATTCCTACCCCAACAAACAACCCTATGAATCCCTTGAAGAACTCCACAAGAAAATCCCAACCCAGATGAAATCGAGCTGAAAATCGAAACCCCATTTGCTGAATTAAAGGGATAATCATCTCCTCGCCAGCAGTTAACATTTTGATTACTATTCGTTAAAGCACAAATTTGGCTATCACCTACTGTAACACTAGTCAATAACGTCGAAACATTGAAGAAAAACCTTTTAACAATAAAATTACGTGTATCCCAGCAGAGTAAACTGTACCCACCGGAACGAATACCGCAAAAAACATCTAATCCGCCGGCGATGGAATCAAACGAAACTCCGGCGATAGGATTAAAAGTTTGCCCATTTTTCCAACATTTGATTTGTTGTCTTGACTGTTGAGCAACTATGCTGCAGATTGTAATGGATGAACCGTAGCTGACGGATATAGTTGAAGCTGAACCACCTAGACCATCGACTGTAGCCGTAAGGAGGAGGAGTATGACGACGGAAACGGCGACGGTGGCAGAGGGTGGTGGAGACATTTAATGGAGGATTTTCGTTGAAATTGCCTCCAAATCCCCCTTCATTTGAGTGAAGAAAGGGATTTGCAAGGAGAGAGAAAGAGAACAAGAACTGTAAAGTGAAATGGTAGCCTAAATCACCGGACAATTATCCATAATGATGTGGATAAACATGATAATTTCTTGGGGCATTGAGTAAAGAAGGGTGTTTGTATGAGTTATGTAAAAGGTTTTGTTGTAAAAAAAATGAGTTAAAAGGGTGTTTTAAAAAAATCTATTCTACCCTCATTATCCTTATATCCATCTTATCCCATAATTAATCTCTGTCATTATCTCTCTCCCAAATCCGATTCAATGTCGGAAATTTACTTTGTCTTGCGTCGGAAAAATGTATAACCGCCGTCAACGCCGGAAAGAAGGCCTACCCGCCAAATCATTGCCGGAAAATCACGATTGACCCATCATCCAGTGGTTTTTCCTCTACTTCAACGTCTGGTTGTCCTCCGTTCTCCTCCACTTTCATTTGAGCTCGATTTTTGGTCATTCTGCCTATTTGAGGACATATATTTTGGTGAGTTAACTTCCTGTTAGAAGCCCCATTTGTGTGGTTTGATCCCATTTGTTTCTTGATTAAATGATATTGTTTAATTTGTATAGTGTTTAATGGAGTGTATCTTGATTGATTAAATTGCTGCTATTGAAGAAATGGGATTGCCACAAGTTGTTTGATCTGCTTGAAATAAATTGTGTTTGAAAGCAAATTCTGGTTCAGAAGGATTTAAATTTGCGATTGCGATTCACTGGTTGACAAGTTGTGATTAGAAAGCAATAAAAAAGTAGAACTTTTTGTTTGTTTTGATCATAAACACTGCACTACTTGTTTTTTGTTGGTTTTTTTTTTTTTTTAAGACATAAACTTGTTTTGTAGTATAAAGATACTTAGAACCTGTTTCTTAAATTCGAACTTATTGTTGCATCTCTTTATAATGGTTTTAGACACTCTTGGATATGACAAATTTAATGTTAATGATGAATACTGATGACTATTAATTTGAATTATAGATGTGCCATGGTTGATGAAGATGAAGCTTGGTTTATTGTGTGTTATCCGGTTGGGTTTGAGGAGAATATGGATGGTGTTTGGTCATGGTCATTTGTGAATCATGAAGTAGAAAAACGGTCGACGACCGTATTTGTGAAAAAAAATATTTCATATGGTGAGTTGTGTGAAAAATTGAGAGTTGAATTGGGAATTGACACAAGTATTTATGATTTTGAGATGAAATGGATGGCCCCATAGGTAAGCTTTGCCGATGGTAATTACTTGTGATAAGCAATGAGACATTTCTTGTTGGTTTATGATCCCAGGAAAGATGCTTTATTAGTATCTTTGAAAAGAAAAGAAGGTTTGACATGTATATTGAAATTGAAGCAAGAAACCGTGATGATGTTATTGTGAATGAAGAAGAATATGTTGAAGAGGCACCTTTGAACATAGTAAGTCAAGATACATGGGAGGATAATAATGTTAGTCAAAGTGCCCTAACAAGTGTACCCATTGAAGAACCATATCTTGAAGAGATGCATTTAAAAGAACCATATCTCGGAAGAGACGCGTTTAAAAGCGGTAAGTCAATGCACATTCGATGATAATATTGTTAGTCAAAGTGTACTTTCAAGTGTACCCATTGAAGAGACATGTTTGAACAATTTTTTGCAAGATCCTCTATTGGACATCTTGGGTGATGATTGTTTTGTAGAAACGGCCTCGCCACGTACATTGAATGTTGATGATGGTAATTTAAATGAGAAGGATGAAGGTTTGTCGGTCGATGATACTTTTACGGGTGATGATCGAGAATCCCCAAACATGGATACATTTATCGGAGTTGATTGTAACCGTAATGTAATCCAACATGATATTGGTCTTGATGAAGAAACAATAGTGAGCATTCCTGATAATGAAGACATTCTTGTGAATGACCGTTTTGCCAAAAAAGGTTTGTTGAAATATAAAGTTGAGATGTTGGCTGTGAAGTTCCATTTCGAGTTTGATGTTCAGACTACCAATACCATGGTTTATGTAGTGGTGTGTGCCTCGAAAGAATGTAATTGGCGTTTGAGGGCAACTAGGGTCGATACATCTAAATGCTTTGAAGTGCAAAGGTATGCGAGTAAGCATACTTGCTTACCTATTGTCCATCGAAAGGATCATAGACATGCTTCGTACAAGCTAATTGGAAGGTATTATTCTCCGAACTATGTACGCGTGCGAATGTGTTTTCACTTTGCAAATGATATCATCGCAAATTTTAATCGAGAGTTTAAATGCGAGATATCTTATCCCAAGGCTATCTCAATAGAAATTATGCAATTGGATTAATGCAGGCGATCCACACAAAGTTTCGATAAGTTGCCAAAGTTTTTCAAAGATTGAAGAAGACAAACCCGACACGAAGGAGACATTCACACCGTTGGGGACCATAGATTCAAGTATTGTTTTATGGCACTTGGTGCAAGTATACATGGTTTTCAATCATCAATGCGGCCATGATAATTTACGTGGACGATGCACGCATTTAAAATCTATTTACAAAGGGACTTTACTTATTGCAACATGTCAAGATGGTAATTATCAAATATTTCCGCTTGCATGGGCTATTGTTGATTCGAAAACAATTTATCTTGGACATGGTTCTTTCAAAGATTAAAACGCATTACAGGTGACACCAAGGATTTAGTGATACTTTACGATCGGGTGAAAGTATTACGCATGGATTTAAAGAAGTGTACAAGCAAGCGCATCATGGACATTGTATCTATCACATGCAAAAAACTTGAGGACTCATTATCCAAGACGCGGTTTAACGGGTCTTTTATTAAAAATTTGCACATGCATATACCGAACGATCATTTAAATTGAAGTTCGAGCGCTATGTAAGAAATGTAGGGATCTTTGAGAAGTCCGAGAATCTGATCCGACTAAGGATATTCTTTGTGTATTTGGATGAAGCATCGTTCCTTTATGGTCTGAGCTCATTTTCCGGGAGAACGTTATAATATAATGACAACGAACAATGCCGAGTCATTGAACAATAAGCTAAGGCGTCGCGCGTGAGTTTTCTATAGTTGGGTTGCTTAAATATATTCGGGATGTATTGCAAATATGGTTTGCTAAAAGAAGTTCGGAAGTCTGCGATGTGTTCAACTCCTCTCACTCCAAAAATTCAAGCATTAGTGAATAATAAATACAAGTTTGTTTGAAGTTTCTTCATTAGTCTAATTGTCCAAGAAAGATATGATGTACTTGACTTGGATGCGATGATGAATTACATTGTGGATTTAGTCAAACGGACATGTACATGTAAGAAATTTGATTTAGATCGGATTCCATGTGACCATGCAAATGGCGTGACTAAGAACAAGAGTAGCACGCATACTGAGTATTGCGGTTGGTATTTTGGCACGAATGTTGGAGACAGGCTTATTCCAAAAGTGTGTTACCCTTGCCAAATGTAGCGGATTGTGAATTTCCTGATGATGTGCTTGCCATGAAGGTGTTGCCGCCGTTGTTGGAGAAGCGACAAAGCGGGCGTCCTAAATCTAATAAGAGAATCCCATCTGCCGGAGATGCGCCAAAGACGGTGAAAGCAACAAAACGCAAGAAAAAAGATGCTACTCCTATTTTGACGTGATTCCCTTAGGTAAATGTATTTCTTTCTTTCTTTCTTTTGAAGGTTAAAAATTTATAGTGTGAAAGACAGATGTTCAAGTGATTATGAAGGATGTTGCAAAGATTATGATTGTTTTGCTTCAAAATGGAAGATGATGTCTTGTTAATGTGTATTGATGTACATGGCTTTTGGTTAGGCATTAAAATTATGACTTTTGTGTATTTATTATGTTCAAGTAATTAACTAAACGAGATTTGGCATTAAAATGTGTATGACTTTTGTGTATTTACTATGATCGAAGAATTAATTAAACGAACTTTGGTACTAATATGTGTAATCAACCTTGATCGAACCTCGTTCTATCATCTTATTATGTGTAATGTACCTTGATCACAATGAATCGCCTTGATCGGACCTCGATCTAACATCTTATTATGTGTAATCAACCCTGATCACGGTAATCGCCTTGATCAAACCTCGATCTAACATCTTATTATGCGTAATCAACCTCGATCACAAGAATCGCCTTAATCGAACCTCGATCTAACATCTTATTATGCGTAATCAACCCTAATCACAATGAATCGCCTTGATCGAACCTCGATCTAACATCTTATTATGTTTAATGTACCTTGATCACGAGAATCGTCTTGATCGAACCTCGATCTAACATCTTATTATGTGTAATCAACCCTAATCACGATGTCGCCTTGATCGAACCTCGATCTAACATCTTATTATGTGTAATGTACCTTGATCACGATGAATCGCCTTGATCGAACCTCGATCTAACATCTTATTATCGTAATCAACCTTGATCACATGAATCGCTTGATCGGACCTCGATCTAACATCTTATTATCGTAATCAACCTTGATCACGATAATCGCCTTGATCGGACCTCGATCTAACATCTTATTATCGTAATCAACTTTGATCACAAAGAATCGATATGATCGGACCTCGATCTAACATCTTATTATGTCTAATCAACCCTAATCACAGTAATCGCCTTGATCGAACCTCGATCTAACATCTTATTATGCGTAATCAACCTTGATCACAGTAATCGCCTTGATCGAACCTCGATCTAACATCTTATTATGCGTAATCAACCTTGATCACAGTAACCGCCTTGATCGAACCTCGATCTAACATCTTATTATGTGTAATGTACCTTGATCACAGTAATCGCCTTGATCGAACCTCGATCTAACATCTTATTATGCGTAATCAACCTTGATCACGATGTCGCCTTGATCGGACCTCGATCTAACATCTTATTATCGTAATCAACTTTGATCACGATGAATTGATATGATCGGACCTCGATCTAACATCTTATTATGTCTAATCAACCCTAATCATCAGAATCGCCTTGATCGAACCTCGATCTAACATCTTATTATACGTAATCAACCTTGATCACAATGAATCGCCTTGATCGAACCTCGATCTAACATCTTATTATGTGTAATGTACCTTGATCACGATGTCGCCTTGATCGAACCTCGATCTAACATCTTATTATGCGTAATCAACTTTGATCACGATGTCGCCTTGATCGAACCTCGATCTAACATCTTATTATGTCTAATCAACCCTAATCACAAGAATCGCCTTGATCGAACCTCGATCTAACATCTTATTATCGTAATCAACCTTGATCACGATGTCGTCTTGATCGAACCTTGATCTAACATCTTATTATGTGTAATCAACCCTAATCACGATGTCGCCTTGATCGAACCTCGTTCTATCATCTTATTATGATTGATCAACTCGGATCACACTAATAAGGCGATAGATCGAGGTTTGATCGAGGCTATTATCGTGATCTTGATTGATTAAGGCAATTACACTTCATCTCCCACGTTAAATCGGTGCTCGATTAAGGCGATTACGGTAATCCGAGTCAATCGAGCGTGATATGATTCATTCATTTCGAGACGTTATGACAAGATGAACTCGATTCGTCGATAATTGAGCTCGTTCTTGGCACCCTATATAAAGCATCACACACCCCCAAAAAAACCAAAACCCTAATTTTGTCGTTCTCCTTCTTGGCTGCGCCAAAATCGGCCTCTCTCGCCTCCCAAACCAGGCGCCAAAATCAGCCTCTCCTCCCCTCCCAACACCAGCGCCCCTAGGTGATTCTGCAGCCTCTTAATTGATATTTGGGTATGTGCTGGTGTTTGTTCTCTGTCTTGGTGCGATTGTTCTGCGTTTTACTCTTGCTGCGTTTTTTCTCTTCATTGTTTTTAACGGTATGTCCAGGTGTTTGTTCTTGTGGGGAAATATGTGAAATATGTTGTTGGGCCATCTCTCTTTGAATCAAAATCTGTTTTTTTATGGTAATTTTGTTTTTATGGAACTCAATAACTCATGCCCTTCACTCATGGCACAAAACTGGCAAAGATATTTGAGTCTCGTGAGTTTATGCCATCACATTCATAAGTACTTTTCTACAAAGGGAATATTCCTCTTTAGTGCATATATTATCATGATTTGAAAAAAGGCATTGTTGTAATTTGTAAATTATTATCCTATTTATGAACCTCAATTGTTATGGGGGGTATTGATGTCATTTTTCATCTATTCCTGCAAAATCTTAGGTTGTTGTAATCCTTGACTTGTGTATGAGTTGGAAATGAATAGATGATGGTTATTTCTTTCTTTTGTTATGTGCTAATTAATTTCTTAAGTGATATTTTTTTATTTTTTTATTTGTCGATAATTATAGTAATAGTATAATTGGTTTGGATGAAGGATTGGTGGCTAAGAATGATGAGAATGGTGTATTTGAGTATTGAGGAGATTGAAGATCTTCAACGACAAGAATATGAAGAGATGATGAAAGAGATTAAGGAACTTGAAGATATTCTTCGTAAACAATACGAAAGGATTAAGGAAATGGAGGATTTTGAGGAACTGATGAGAAAAATTGCAATTGAAATGGAAGAGGAAGAAGAAGGCGAAAGGCAAAGGCCCGCACAATATAGGTATTACTATGATTAGTGTGGAAATGAAGTCGACTCTTCGGACTCGAAGGTGTAATTATTTGCTAATGTGTAACGTAGACATGAATTTGAGTTATGGTCCGTATTCCGTAAACTTATTATCCATGGGTTTTGTTGTAAACTTGTAATGGTTGATTTGTTTGTGTTTGTCGTAAACCTTGGATATGGTTACTTTTTGTTTTTAAGCTAATCATTCACCAAATTTATAACTTTCAGTAACAAAAACAAGTTGAAGTTAGTTTCACACTTAAAACACACTACTACTTGTTTTTACAGAGAACAATTTGTAGGATTGTAACATTCTCGTTGATACGTATGGTACCATGTTAATTAGCTTTAACATCCATCAAATTCAAGTTTAACACCCATCAAATTCAAGTACAATCAAATTCAAGTTTAACACCCATCAAATTCAAGTACAATCACATTCAAGTTTAAAAATGATCATGGATCGAAATCCCAAGCAAGGAGTTCACCGACCAACTTCTTCCTCCAATATTTCATCTTGTTAACTTGCATGGAACATACATCCAATTTGCCCGTCAAGAACTCCACGTATTTTAGGACAAACATTCCACGATCATTCCTACCAAAAGTATCAAAAGAGAGTTAGTAATTAAATCAAACAATTTAACAAAATACTCAAACATAATAATAACCGATGCTTAGTATTTGGTAACAACATACCCGTTGTCTTGAATAGGCAAACCTTCCACCTTCTCAACAATAAGCTTCTTTAAATCTGTAGTTCTCGTACCCGACTACAAATCTCTTTAACATACTGAATAACAACTTGAAAGCGTGTGTCAAGAACTTATTTAGCACTCCGCTTTCGCACATGTGATGGCATGCTATCATACACCAAAATTTGTCCTTTTTCGATATCAATTACGCAACAACATGAAATGATCACTCTCAATTGCGAGCACATATAAAGTTTTAAGCCTGGACCACGGTTTCCCATAACTAGGATTATCACCATTCAAATACTTCATCAACGCTTTTGAAAACTTATGATCCTTCAACTTCTTTGAGATTCCTTTTTATACTCGGCATGTATAAACTTTGTGAAATACGTATCAAGTACACCAAAGACCTTCCTCAAATAAATGCGGATACACTATCATACGGCGCGGATTTGACACAATGACGTATTCATTACTGTATTAACATGCAAACAAATTGTTTGAAGCATTGAATAACTACACATTCATAAACCACGTAAGTGAAATCAAAGTGGACTTACACTTGATTGCAACCATCCACCTTCAACAACTTTTTTTCAGTTCAAAAGCTTTTACTTCTTCATCAAGAAGCCTCACATCAACACTAAATCCAAAATGAGATTGTAAAAACTTATAGTTATTACATAAAAAATAAAATATATACAAAAATACTTGAACCATACGAATTTAATACACATCATCAACCGATTTTAGAACATTTTCCACGTAATCCATCACAACGGGATCTGCTTCTCGTAAGGATCAAAACAATCCACATTTTCTAATTTTACGCCTTTCAAAGCAGATGGCTTCCTCTCACAACTTCCTTTTACGGTGATTTCTTTTTCTCCCTCCGAATTTTAAGAGGTAACGCATCGAGAATGTAAACAACTTCTTCCCGTTCACTTTTCAGATCTTTCCTTTATCCTTCATCGGCCTCCTACACAACAAATTGACAACGTATATAATTAATAATAATTAACTTTAAAGTAAAAACGAAAATATTGAATTTTTAAACAATATTTATACCTCACTCGGTTCTTCTTTCTTGCCATCCACCTCATCTAATTTTCTTTTTTGAAACAATCGTCTCTTCATCACACTCCTCCATCGTCACATCATTGCCTCCATCGAGTTGTACAATCTCTTCATTTTCATCATTTCTTGGATTACTAGATTGAGCGACCAAGAAATCCAATTTACTATGAAGTTTTTCAATAGCGTATATATTTCGGTTCTCTTCTCTTTCACCACAACTCTTATCATTTCTTTGATCTTTTCATAATCTATTCCAACTTGGTCGGAGTTGTTTGGCTCATCAAACTCCGAGTCATCATCCACAATGAAATCAGTGAATCGTCCTCTTCTTCATCAAATTCGAATGCGATAATCGTTGTCTTTCAAGTTCGATTGGGGCGCGACTTGGATGTATCTCCAACCTGCATTGACATCGGCTTAATTAATTTTAAAGCGTCAACCTACAATTTCAAAAAAAATATAATGAAATAAATAAAACAAAAAACCACTAAACCTTTCTTCCTTGCAATGTAAATTCCAAGTTGGACGATGAAAGACTCTTTTTCAATTCCCATTTTTGCATACGAGGGATAGCTTTTTTGTTTATTAACTTACAAAGCTTGCCCACGCATGGAATGGCTTCAAAAGCCCATACCTAAAGCAAATAAAACATAGTTTTTTATATATATATTTCACATAAACTATAAACATCTAAGGACAAATACAATTATCTCAAATACAAATTAGAACAAGCGAATGCATACCATTATAGCCAAGGAAACCCATACAATGAATATTGTATTTTCTCCACGTCGTCACTAAACCATCTTTGACATGTCCCGTTTGAAGATTAAATCTTTGTGCTATGATAAGCCAAACTCCCCAAGGATATCGGTTGAATGATTTCAAATCATCCACCAACTCGAACCACCACCATTCCATTGTTACGCACTCCTCCGCCTTTGACAAAACATATGCTAAAATAACTATCAAACCTAACTTATAACGATCCGTTTCATTGTCTACTCTACCAACAAATACATTCATCAACTCCTTCCTATTTATCGTCTTCATATTTGCAAAATATCGAGTCACAAGACGACTCTCTTTACCTTCGTCTTGTCGTAATGACTATCACTACCGATCATAAATCCAAATAATCTAGAGCAAATTCTTGATCCCAAATCTCAACGCCTTACCACCGACCTTAAACCAAACACCATCATCGATTAATTCATCATTTTCCGTTTCAATTACCTTTCCTTTTCCCCTTCCCTTTTTCTTTTCCTTTTCCCTCTCATTTTCATTATCTTTGTAAATCAACACTCTCATCAACAAATGATGAACTAATTGCTTTGCTTGAATCTCTCTCATCTAATAAGCTACCGAAGCACTCTGTTCAAATAATTCTTTATGAATGTCATCTAATTTTTGTAGACCGTTGAAACAATTTTCATGAGACTGCGGTTGCAAATTTCACATTTTCTTGTACGGGCTTTTGGGGTGAGTTTATAAGCAAGCTCCATTATATATATTATTCAGCCGATAAACTACAACAATCAAAATGGTGAAACTCATCAATTGCAATAATAATAAACACACATTTAACAATAAAAATTCAAAATGCATCTACAATCCAACAAACAATCTACAACTAATTGAATACCCACAACCTCATCGTCCTTCAACTAATTGAATACCCACAACCTCATAAAACGAAAATGCCTATCTAAACAAGACGCAAAAAGAGGTGATTTTAACGAATACAACAAAGAAGAATCACGACCAAACACGAAAAGTGATGATAAATGAAAATCATGAACAAAGCACAAAACCATCAAACAAAAATCACAAGCATGAATGCCAATGAAAATGATAATTATGCGGGAAATGCAAAAGATGAGAGAGTGATCAATCATATTTGGTGAATGTACCTTGTCGAGTAAATTCGAGTTTGAAATTTCGTCGAAATTGGGCACAAAATTTTCAGTTTTCAGAATTAATGCGAACTTGTCTTCCCTTCTTCTTTCTTCTTTCAGTTTTCTTTCTTCTTCCCTTACCCAATTTCCGGCAAGATAAGCTATCACCTCGATTGGGATTGGAAAGGGTTGATTCTTGTGAAATGGGTTGATAAAATTGATAAAGAAAGGGAAATCGGTTTGTATGACTTCTTTCGGGGTTTGGTAATCTCCGGCTGTGTGAATGAAAAATGAAGGGGAGAAGGGGCTTCGAACGGCTATGAAGAAGAAGCAGTTAAGGGGCTTCGAACAGGGAAGAGGAAGAAGCAGTTTTATGGAGAAGGTATGGAGAAGGGGGAAATCAGTCGGTTTATGAAGTCAGGATGGGGAAGTTGGGGTGTTTGGTTAGGGATAAGGGATAATTAGGAAATCAACCACAAATGAAGGGAATTAGGGGAAAAGTTTGATTTAGGATTTCTTAAACAATTTTCTTTTTTTTTTTAAATACAAAAATGTGGGAAATTGTAGTCAACCCTTTTTTCACAACTCCATTTCCAAAACAGCCGTAATAACTGATTTCCCCTAATTTCTTGCAAGGAAAATAATTTGGTCAAAACAACCATACATTAATTTACACTATTTGTTTATATATTATACAATTTTGTTTGTATAAATTATTAAACAACCCAAAATGCGAGATCATAAAAATCGATTTGATTAGGATTAAATCAACTTGATTCAAAAATTAACTCAAACAATGCAATATTCGACTCGACTACTGATGAACATGTTTGAACATATGTTAGGTGATAACTGTAACGTCCCGTTTCCGGAAACCGAATCTTTATCCGAAAGAGAACGTTCGACACGGATAATATTAAATAAATCCAATATTATATGTAAGTCTTTACGTCGTCGTATCAAAATACAGCAAACGGAAGCTAAATAGACTCGACAAAACATCATAAATGCTGTTGATAAAATATTACAAACCGACTAAAGATAGAAGGTTTAACTTACAACAACGAAATAAAAGAAACTTACAACATACGATGTCAAAAAAATACAACATTTGTCTTACAAAAGTCTGGAAATAAAAGTACAACATGTCTAGTACAACTTTTAATAAAAAAAAAGTAAAAAAGAAAGCATCATCATGGCATCATCGTCATCAAACGTCATCAAACTCCTTATCGAGCTCAAGATTAACAAGTTCATCTTCTCACCCCACAATGCATACAAAACAAAATGCAATGTAGGTAAGTATTGGTTTCTAGCTTAGTTTATCTATGTAGGTAACCCTCCATAGATTATCCATTCTGAGTGAGAAGTCTCCGTGAACCCGACTCAGAATATCGTATCCTTATTTACCATTAACCCCTAGTGATCAATTAGTTCACATATCTGACTAGTAGCTAATTAGTCTAATGTGAACTGGGCCCATTGATCATTTTCTTAGGGCTAACAAATAAGGGGACCGTCTCTCTACTTCCCGCATGAAGGAATGGATTCCATGTCTGTGAAAAAACCGAACTACTCACTCATCGTGAAATAGTGCCAGCGAGAAGTGACTTGGATCACATATCAAAGTGATCCGTATCGACACATCAAACACTACCCCGAGACAAGCAGCACCATGTGATCACTTCAGGATTAATGTCAATCCATATATGATCATCTAATGATTTAATAAGATTTCTTGATTACGGAATTATATCAAGAAAATACAGATTAAATCGGTCCAGTCCTATATGAATGCCATCATATATAAATGTCCCACTTAGGTACCATCTACCGGCAATCCGGATAAGACTATCACACCACTGGGTGTTACGGCGCATTATTGGTGTTTTAATAATGAGACCCTAAACTCTGATTAAGTTCACCACGGACTAACAGTTTAAGTATATCACCACTAACTCAATCCTCACGTGCATGTCATACACCGAGTTAAGCGGTTACATACTGATATACTTAGGGTTTGCAGTAGTGTATTACTTACAAGCACAAAGCAAGTAATAAGGTGAGATAAATTCTGTTATCCTTTATAAAAAAACAATTACACAAATTGTCTTTCGGGCACTACACCTAACAGATTATTCAAGGATGGTTTGGGTAAGTATGATGAAGCACAAGAGTGAAGCATTCAAGCAGTGGAAGGCATTGGTTGAGAATCAGACAGGGAAGAAGATCAAGAGACTTAGAATTGATAATGGACTGGAATTCTGTTGATCTGGGTTTGATGAATTCTGAAAGAATGAAGGTATTTCTAGGCACCGTACTGTAAGAGATACTCCACAGCAGAATGATGTTGTAGAAAGGATGAATCAAACTCTTATGGAGAGGGCAAGGTGCATGCTCTCTAATTCTGGTCTGGCAATAAAATTTTGGGCAGAGGCTGTTATTACAACATGCTACTTAATCAATAGGGGGCTCACACTGGGATAAAGCTCAAAACACCACTTGAGGTTTGGTCAGGAAAGTCAGCAGACTACTCTGGTCTAAGGGTTTTTGGAAGCATGGTCTACTATCATGTCAGTGAAGGTAAACTGGAACCTAGGGCCAAGAAGGGAGTATTTGTTGGGTATGGATATGGAGTTAAGGGGTATAGAATCTGGTCATCAGTTAAAAAGAGGGTTATACTCAGTAGAAGTGTAGTCTTTGATGAAAACTCTATGCTTAACTCATCCGTGAGAGCCGCATCTGAATCTGAAATATGATCAAAAACTGAGAAGGTTGACAAACAGGTGGAGCTTCAAATGGAATCTGCTGAACTTCAAAATTCAACACAGGATGGTCAACACTTAGAAGATCCAGAACAGGATACAAACCAGTCTGCTGGACAAGGGTCAGCAGACACTCAAACAACTAATGTTGGTCAGCAGGGCTAGGAAAACCAATATTAGACCCCCAGAAGGTATAGGTTTGAGGAGGATATGGTTGGATATGCACTTCAGGTAGCTGAAGAAGTGGATGGTTTTGAACCAAACACTTACAAGGAAGCTGTGACATGTTCAGAGGAATCTCAATGGCTTGCTGCCATGGGAGAAGAAATGGAGTCACTTCAGAAGAATGAGACTTGGGATCTAGTCAAACAACCACGGGATAGAAGGGTGGTCATCTACAAATGGATCTTCAAGAAAAAGTAAGGAATGACATATGTTGAAGGCATCAGATATAAGGCACGTTTGGTTGCAAGAGGTTCGATCGAGAAATAGGGGTGGACTATGAAGAGATATTTTCTCGAGTCCGTAATCCACACATCGTTTGATGTCTTGACTCTCCCGCCACTAGGACCATGTCCTCATCCCGAATCATGCTCACCAAGCTTCTGGCCAATTGTGCGTAACTTATTCTCATGTTGTTTCTTCCTCTTTAGACAATTGGACTTCCAATGTCCCTGCTCCTTACAATAATTACAGACATCTGTGGACTTAGAGCCTTTGGACTTCGTCTTCTTGGAACATTTCTTCCTAGACTGACCATGCTCTTTTCCACTTCTTTTGCTCATCGACTATCAGTCCTGTGCTTTATTTATCTGCTCAACTTGCCTTATGTCTCAGCTCCTTGGCATGTAAAGCTGACCTTACATCCTCTAAAGCAGCTGTATCCTTCCCAACCATGAAGGACTGCACAAAGTTCTCACAGGAAGCTGGTAATGAAACCAGCAAAATGAAAGCAGCATCTTCATCCTCAATCTTAACAACAATATTCCTGAGATCAAGTAATATTGTGTTCAGCTGATCAAGATGATCTCTCAACTGAGCCCTCTCATGCATCCTCAGTTTTGAACGACCTCTGCTCTCTGAAGAGACAACTTGTTGGTCAATGACTTAGTCATATCTGAGGCTTTCAAGCTTCAACCATAACTTAGCGGCGGTGTCTTCCTCGTAAACTTCTATGATAACATCATCGACAAGCACAACATGATGGTTGAATGTGCTTTCTCCTCCAGGGCCGGGCATAATCTGCTTTGACTTTGGCATCCCCTTATCAGATAAAGGAGTCCACAATCCTTGTTGCTTTAACAAGGCCCGCATCTTGATTTGCCAGAAACTGAAATTGTTCCTCCCTGTAAATTTATCAATCTTCACGTTCATTGCTGACATCCTTCTAATTAAAGAACAAATCTTTGATCACATAATCCTAGCACCGGTCACCGGTCTTGGAGAAGATCAACTCTGTTCACCTGCAACTCCTAAATCTTGAACTTGACGCTCTGATACCAGTTTGTTATAAAGACAGACAGAAAGCATAGAGTTTAAGAAAGAAACAAAACACAGAAGCAATGCAAACGTAAAGAATGGCGGAATTGATAAACACAGAAACAAGAAGAACACGGTGATTTAACGTGATTTCCGGCGTTGTGCCGACTACTCCACGGACAGAAAATGAGATATTTATTATGCACAGAATTACAAGGTTTTCACAAGTGTGTGAATAACACTTTGAATGACACACATTGCATTGATTACAACATTGGTATTTATCGACACAAGTCCCAAACCCTAACCGCCATAGATCTTTGTCGGAACTACCATAAATACCCCAGATGTGGACCCCAGCTCCAGCTGTTATCCGCCAGACGAGACTCAGCTAAAACTGACTTCCCAGACTTGTAATCAACTGCCCAGATGTAGAACTTCGGCTATACTCAAAGATAACTCATCGACGCCAATCGCCCGGCTCACGACTTGAAGAAACTCAATTACACTTCATCAAACTGACTTTCACAGAACTGAATATACTTAACTGAACTGACCATCAATCTCAGTCACAGTTTTCCCAGATTAGTTCCACCAGATATTTCTCAGTTTAGAGATCAAATCACCAAAACTGACAAAAATAATATTGAAATGGGTTGGGTGGGCTCAACACACCCACCCTCCCGCCCGCCCCAAAAGGTAGCTACATCCTTGCCAGAGATTGAATATCTGCATCCGATCTGTGAAAACTCAAGTCTTACATTCTGATATAATGTTACGGTAGATATTGTATGATCACTGAAAACTCGAATCTTGCACCCTATGATATCATTAAAGACTCCCATTATATAAATGTATGTGAAAATCTTAATTATACCTATCATTGTCATCTCTTCTAAACTACCAATCTTTCTTACTAAATACATCAAAAATGCTCACCGGCCATCCAATATACTTTTTCAAAGTGTAAAAAAGTATGCAATGGCATGGGACAAGAAATTATGGTTTTTTTCTCATTGATTCTATTCTGTGACTTAGTAAAAAGTAGATAATTATATACTTGTTCATGTTCAGTTGACTAAAAAGGACAAGTTTTATAATAAAAATTAATAATTCACAACAATCAATAGTATATAAAGATTATTCCTATCTATATTGAACATCCACATTTTGACCAAAGTGAAAGTTTACATAAATGCATTTTATTTATATGAATTATTAGTATTGTCTTTCTATAGATATCCAACTTTGGGTTTGTTAATAACCTTTAGATTTGTCTTTATAGTATCTTCAATTGATCTCATATACATTATTATCCATGTCTTTTTTTCTTATTAAGGGGCCTCTTGAATTTGATCTTACAACAAAGAATTTGAGTTAACATAGGACATATAAGGACATATGAATGACACGATAAGTTTAATAAAGAAGTTCAATATTTTGGTGTAAAAGACGATTTTCCTCTACCACATAACCCTTCCACCCCGATCCCGCATAATGATGAGAAGGTTAATCATGGTGACTTAGCGGTCCCTTAGGTGGAGGACCATGACTCAATACCTACAATAAGTCACTTTGATATCAGAGTTAACTCCTGCGGATGATGAGATTTGATCATGCGTTTCTTGATACAATCTGCTACCCCGAAAACCAACTAGAAGAAGTTCAATACTTGGTAAGTATAGATAAGGTGGAAGTGAAGATATGAAGGTCCGATCTCATGATATTCTGCTATGATTTCATGTTGAATTATCATATATTTAAACATAATGTACTTCAATGCACCCTCTCAAATACGGCCCTACTACAAAAAGTATATGGATGAATGATGACGCAATAGTTATTTTAGAAGATACTATTTTGTAATATGGGTGTGAAGTATTTTTATTCACACTATTTTGTAATATGGGTGTATATGAGTGATTTATATACCGTACATCAAACTTTTATTTGGTATATCTCTAAAATAATTGTCACTCCGTAACTTCTCTTAAGAGCCTGTCCAACTTAGGGCATATAAAGGACACATTAGTCCAATAAAAGACTTGACATTTGGACATTATACATGATATGGAAGTGGAAATTAAAATGTTTGATCTCATTACCTTCACTGATATAATATTGAATTAACATATCTATCAAAAGCTCAAGTTCATTAGAAGGTAAGTAAATTTAATCGTAAGAAACTCGCTCTTGATGCACAAAGGTATTCGAGCCATCTTGGTTTATTCGAGTTTGAGCTCAATATGAGCTACTCAAATACTAGATCAACTCAACCTCGAGCTCGAAAATTAAGTGAATGCTAATATATATATATATATATATATATATATATATATATATATATATATATATACTCACTTCGTTCCTATTTAACTGTCGTAGTTGACAAACACACACATATTAAGAAGAGTAGTTAATGCTTTGACTTAACATCAAAATGACAATAACACATCTTGAATATAATTAATGCAGTGTTGTTTTCAATATCTCACCCCTTAATAAATAAGGGTAGATGTAAAAATTAGAAAAATACAATAAATTATACTTTAGAAATGTAATTACGACAGATAAAAAGGATTTTTATTTTTGACAACTCTGGCGAGTTAAATAGGAGCGAAGGAGTAATAAATAGTTAATGCTACACAATCCACACCCACATGAATCCCGGTACTTACAAGAGTGCAATCAAAAACTTACAATGTCTCGCTACGAGTATATGCACAAACCTAACTACATTCGAAGTAGCATGTCTTGCTATAAGCATGTGCACTAACCCCAGTATCTTCGGTCCAGCATGCCACGCTACAAGCACGTGTACTGATGCAAGTACATTCGGTCTAGCATGCCTCACTATGAGCATGTACACTTACCTTACGACAACCTTCGAACTATCATGCCACTATGAGCATGTGCACCAACCTCTGCACGTTTAGTCTAGCACGTCTCGCTACAAACATGTGCAATGACCTCAGATCGTTCGGTCTAACATGCCTTGCTACGAGCATGTGCACTGACATCAATACCTTTGGTCTAGCATGTCTAGCTACAAGCACCTACACCGACCTCACTACATTCGGTCTAGCATACCTTGCTACGAGCATGTGCACTGGACCAGTACATTTGATCAAGCATGTCTCGCTACAAGCATGCACACTAGACCTCAATACCTTCGGTCTAGCATTGCCTCATTATGATCATGTGCATTGACATCAGTAAGTTTTGTCTTGCATGCTTCCCTATGAGCGTGTGCATTGATCTCAATTTCTTTGGTCTAACATGCATTGCTAAGAGCATGTGCATTGACCTCAAAGACCTTCGCTCTAGCTTGATTCACTCGCATTGACCTCGGATTTAAAATTTTGGCTAGTCTCGCAACAAGGTCGGTCTTTGACTTCATTTTCTCGTTCCAACACATCACGACAAAAGCTCACATGTCCATCTTTGCACTCAAGACCTACCTATCTCTATGACACATGTCAGTTTTGGTGACTTGATCTCTAAACTGATGAATAAACTGGTGGAACTAATCTGAGAAACTATGACTGAGAATGATGTTCAGTTCAGTAAATATATTCAGTTCTATGAAAGTCAGTTTTGGTGAAATGCAAACTGAGTTTCTTAAAGTCGTGATCGGTTGCTCTCTTTTGATTTTCTTTGAGTATAACTGAGTTCTACAACCGAGCAGTTGATTACAAGTCTGGAAGAGTCAATTTTTTAGCTGAGTTTTTATCTGGTGGATAACAGCTGGAGTTGGAGTCCACATCTGGGGTATTTAATTTATGGGTATATGTTTATAAGGACTAGTTTGAGTACTTAATAGGCACTTAGGTCACTAAGGAATCTTATTTATTTATAAGGACATAAAATTAGTAACTAAACAAAACTATCCTTAATTTTTTTTTCCTCTAAGCTAAAAAAGGATTTTTTTTTCTGGACGACTTAAAAAGTTATTTTTTTCTGAACGCCTTAAAAAGTTTTTTTCTTTCTTTTTCTGGACACTTAAAAAAGTGTTTTTTTTTCTTTTCTTGACGCTAAAAAGACACCGCGACGCATCAGGGGTGGTCAATGCATCGCGGTTGTTAGTGCATCGTGGTGTCACTTCATTACGGTGTCTCTGCATCGGGGTGGTCACTGCATCACGGTGTCTCTGCATCGGGGTGGACAATAGATCAGGGTTGGTCAATGCATCGTGGTGGTCAATGCATCGCAATGGTCACTGCATCGAAGGAGGTCACTGCATCGCGGTTGTCAATGCATCGCGATGGTCAATGAATTGAGGTGGTGAATACATTGTAGTGTCTCTACATCGCGGCGTCTCTGCATCACAGTGTCTCTGCATCGGGGGTGGTCACTGCATCGTGGTGGTCAATGGATCGGGGGTGGTCAATGCATCGCGGTGGTCAATGCATCGGAGGTGGTCACTGCATCGGAATGGTTACTGCATCGCGGTAGTCAATGAATCGCGGTGGTGAATGCATTGGGGTGGTCACTGCACCGCGATGGTCAATGCATCGGGGGTGGTCAATGCATCGCGGTGTCACTGCATCGTGGTTGTCAGTGCATCGCGGTGTCTCCGCACCGAGGAGTCTCTGCACCACGGTGTCTTTGCATCGCCGCGTCTCTGCATCAGGGGTGGTCACTGCATCTAGGGGCGGATGTACCCTATTGATACGGGGAAAGCGCCCCCCCCCCTTAGATTTGGAAAATACACTATTATGTATGTTGTGTATTTTTACTTCTAAAAATTTACACTTGCCACTTAGTGCCGCCCCACCCCGGGATCTGCGTCCGCCCGATCGCGCATCGCGGTGTCTCTGCATCGGAGGTGGTCACTGCATCGCGGTCTCTCTGCATCGGGGTGGTTACTGCATCGCGGTGTCTCTACATCGGGGGTGGCCACTACATCGGGGTAGTCAATGGACTTGGGGTGGTCAATGCATCACGGTGTCACTTCATCAAGGCGTCTCTGCATCGCGGTGTTTCTGCATCGAGTTTGTCACTGCATCGTGGTGGTCAATGCATCGAGGTGGTCACTGAAAAAAAACATTTTTTAGTGTCGAGAAAAAAAAACTCTTTTTACGTCCAAAATATATATATATAAGAAACTCTTTTTACATCCAGAATAAATAAAAATCTTTTTACGTACAGAATAAAAAAACATTAAAAAAAACAAAATTATGGGTAGTTTTATGTACTAATTGTGTGTCCTTATAACCAAATAAGATTCCTTAATGTCCTATTTGCCTAATTAAGTGTAATATATGTCCTTTTGGACATTTGTCCTATTAATTTATAATGATTAAAACAAAGATCTTTGTGGTTAGGGTTAGCAGATTTGTCTTTTAAAATCAATGTTGAGACAATCTAATGTTGTAATCAATGCGTATGCGTCTTTCAAGAATGTTTTTCACAAGTGTATGAAAATCGCGTAGCTTTGTGCGTAATAAAATATCTCGTTTTAAATCAGTGGGAGTAATTTCGACAACGCCTAAAACCACGTTAAATCACTATGTTTTTTTTTTTGTTTATGTGTTTTATCAATTTCCGCCATACTCTATGTTGCATTGTTAGTGTTTTATCTTTCTTGTACTGCAATATTCTCGTCAATGTTTTAACAGCACAATTGTTAGGTTTGCGGAGAGTCAACATTATTTAGGCTAAAGATACAACGTGGCACGCTATGACCCCTGTTTATCGACTCGAGATCATGGTCCTAGTGCCTAATATCCACAAACCCTCGACATGCTCAAAGCTACAAAAACAACCATTAGAGGCCACGAGAAAGTCTCGCGATTGACATACGCTCAAAACAGTCACTTCAAAACATCTCCAGAGGCCATGGATGGCCTTTCAAGCTAGGGATAAGCATGTTGAACCATCTCAATTCCGCATGCGAGGCGTCAGGCAGACCCCATGCTAGACGATTGACTTGGTCATTCATGTTCTCTCCACTCCCATAGGTTTTAATTTTTATGGAGCAGGACATCATCATTCATCACACGCACTATGGCGGAAGGACGTCTCCATAAACACTTTTTGGACATAGCCAGGAAGGAAAAATTGGAAATAAAGGGGGCATTAAATGTTCCAGAAAGCAAATACTAATCCATGAAGTCGAACTGTACAAAATAACAAATTATTGGCTGGCCAAAGTCCACAACATTGGAAGTTAAAGTTATTACATTAAAATCTAAGAATACTACAAACATATGAACAGACGTCACAACAAGGGTACTTGGGTCATAAATTCACAACAAATCAACTTACCTCCTGAAAGCAGCCCCAAAAGAAGATAAGTTTTTTTGTTGCTGCCCTATACACAGCATGGAGAAATTTTACAGTACACTCGTTATACTAATTGGATGGTTCTGATGCATCCAACTCACCCGTAAACACTCTTACTATGTGAAAAATGAGAAAATAGTTGCATCATATCCATCCACTTGGTACATCGGTTAAACATTAAAAATAATCAAATAAAGTGCGGTTTAATGCATAAAAGAATCCCTGCCTATCCAGGGTCCGAGGCAGCAATAAAATAATTATACGGGTCACGCCATATTGATAAATAATTATATGGGTCGGGCGGGCCATAGCAATAAATAAATTATACTTGACAACTACTACTTCATCTCCTATTTTGTCCAAGCAGAAGCGGGGATCCCGTGTTTTTGAAACCATTCAGGCATATGAAACTTCTCGTAAAGAACAGGCCTAACATCTCTATGCTGAGAAAGTTGCTTGAGAAGTGGAAGAATAACTTCCAAAAGCTGATGAAGACAGTTAAATTGCGTATTAGAGGTTTTGATTAAGGTATTATCTAGCAAATAAACCATTTTTCTTTGTAAATAGGAAAAGAAACCACCTCATCGGGGGAGGAAGACGTAATCTGCAAGAAGTTTTCATTGGTCCAGACCGTTAGATCGTGACGCATCTGAAGGTGATGGCAATGAATACTCTCTGCAATGGAATGTCTCTGTAATAAACGATACCTGATCATCTTTCGGTTGCCCGGCAGAAAAGGAAACGCAAGGAATTCCATTAAGAGGTTGCAGTAAGAAACTAAATGGGTTGTTATCAACAATAACAAGACGAGACATGTCCTTTGATATGCATGAGAGATCCTTCACATGCTCCCTGTATTCACTGCAACATATCCGAACAAATGTAAGACACGAAAATATTGTTTTTCAAATAGTTTGAATATCAACAGAGCCTAAATAAAATGTGTTGTCATTATCCGTGTTAGGCCCCAACGTCACAGTCAAGACGAATAATCTTTAAGACATGACATATTCTTTCCAAAATATATCAGATGTAGAAAGCTCGGTGTAAAGCAATATGGAAGCTACTTCTTGATGGATGACGGTCCATGGATAGCTTTCATGATCCATCGAAAATCCAAGAAGGTCCAATTACAAGAAAAAACTAAGCAGTTTCTAATCGAATAGAGCTAAGTGTTTCTTGCATACTTCACTTCTTTCACAGAAAACTTGAAAAACTGTCGAACATTAAGATTTAAGAACAAAGCGGACATGGGAAAATTTAAGTCGAAAAGGCAGCTTTGAACAGCAACTTCCAAGAACAGTTGGATAGATGCATTACTTACGTGCTAATCGTTGAAGGTCGGTAAAGTCTGAGTCTGAATCGATTTTCAACATCTATTCTGTCTACGAGGGTCTGGCATAACCTGCAAGCACACAACAAAAATTAAAAGAATATAAAAACCCGAAACTGCAACAAATATCAAAAGGATTTGAAAGCATCTGAAAGAGCAGAAACAAGAAAATAGGATGAAACCTTCAAGCCCAGCAGTAAACAAGATAAGATCTGCAAAGCAACTCAGTTGTTTAAGGAATTCGTGTAATCCAGGACGTTCATACACAGTCACATAGTTGATCTTAGGTTTGCCTTCATTTTCCTACAAATTCCAAAAGAAACGCATAATACATACTTGCCACCGATATTCCACATGTAAACATCGAGTAATGAATTCATAATTCACACTCACCTTATCAAAGGACAAGCATTCTATTTCAAACCACTTGAGTCCAGCCTCTGTGGCTTGACTACGTATATGAGCAGGCAGACTAGGGGTCTCGTAAGCCCAAACTAGAGTTTCATCCAAGTCAAGCACTACCTGCATCAATGAACATAAAACTCGAAAATTAATCAAACTACACTAACAACAAAGAAACCCTCGAAACAAATAGCCATTTTCCGAAGAAACGGTACATTGAAAGACACGAATATCAAAGATAATAGTAAAAACGATGACAACAATAATTTCAATGATAAATGAAGCTCATGAAGCGTAAAAGTGAACACACTGGTTTAGTTAAAACTCGAGTAAAAACCACAAGTATAATGTCGAGATGATGGCTTAACATAGACACTAATTTATGATTCATTATTTAAACAACATTTAGTTAGTAAGATTATCAACCAGAAGTTGTTTTGCAACACATATACCATCTAGCTAACCAGATTCTACTAACTATCCTTCCTTATTTGAAGAGATCAAAAGAGAAAACATCGTAAAACAGACTGACTAGATTCTATTAGGTAACTCATAAATTCCTTTCTACCAATTGAATTGCATAATCTCCTTTTCAAATTCATGAAACAATCGAAACTCATTTAAGAATCATGCTAATAAAACAAGATTCTATTAGGCAAATCATTAACTCCTTTCTACCAATTGCATCCATAATCTCCTTGTCATATTCATGAAGAGATTGAAACTCGTTTAAGAATCATGCTAATAAAACAATCTAGTCACAAGTTCATTCACATATTTCTTGCTCCCAAAAAATGGTTTATTTACTACTATAACGACACTCAATTTATGAAGCAATAATTCACTCACTTCTCTTAAAATAGCAGACATGTTCAACTTCTTCAAATTTGAAAATTCTTCAAATAAATAAGGAATTAAGTGCATTCAATATCAAGTTATAAACAAGTAGTAAACATAAAATTATAGTAAATTCAGTAAAAAAGAACTTCTAAATAACAATTCATTAGATCAAACACATGGAAAATCTCTCTTACCGTGAGTTTTTCTAACTGAGATGCATCTGCTGTAGTCGGAGCTGAAAAACTGACGGTGGAAGAGGTAGGAGGGGGAGCTTCGTCAGGTTCCTGCAACTCGACGGCCGATAAAGGCTTGAACTGCGGCGGAGAATCGGATAAAAGAGAGCTATGACGTAATCCAACGTAAGACAGAACACGAGAAACCGATGGCGTGCCATTGATGATCTGAACAAAGATCTGAAAAAACAAAGCTAACCAGTTCAATAGTGTTCTCCACACTTGTATGGTCTTCGGTGTGTACATCTCGGCCGCGGTTGGAGCTAACTCCGCCATTAAAATCGGCTGTCGCCTCAGTTGTTCTTTTTGCTTAAGTCGGTGCCGTCTCCGGTCCGGTGCTGCTGGTGAATCTTAGGTTTTATTTTTTTTTGGTTGTTTTTCTTTAATGGAGTTTGAGCTATGGGGTTTTGGAGCTTGGAGTTCTATCAATGGCGGGCGATCAACGGAGAGTACTGGTCAAATGATAGGCCAGAAAAAAGGAAAGTAAAACGAAATAGTATAAGGACAAAATTGGAACAGAATTAATGGCACGCCTTCCGGCGATTTGTGAACCGTTCCAATGAGCAAACCGGATCGGACCGGAACCGACGGTTTGGTTTTCTGCCGGTTTGGGCCGGTTGACAAACCGACGGTTGAAATGAACCGTCGGATGAACAAACCGGCGGTTGACGGTTGAAAACCGACGGTTGCCCGTTCAAACCGGTTTTGGTTCACACGGTTCAAGCCATGGTTTTAAATTTTATTATTTCTTTTACATATTACTTATTATTTTCACTACCATAACAAATTACTATTTTTTTCACTATAATTACTAAAGTGAATATAATATATATATTTTTTATAAATAGCTTTTTATTCGGTTTAAATATATTGTGTTATTTTATTTATATGTAAATAATGTTATTTTTACAACGCTTGTACCGGTAATTCGGTTGCCTACGTATCTTTTATATGTAATCGTGTCGGAGACACAATACATATAAAAAAAATTATAACGAACATAGTTCTTAGGTTGTGGTTGTTTTGCCAAGAGTTTTGAAGGGGTTTTTTTTACATCACATCAATCATTTCTTACAATTCTCCCACAAATCAAATCTTCAACTATAAATAAAAAAATATTAAATCATCTCTCATCATTTCACTTTATCAACTTTATTACATTTTTTACCATTATTTTATTCATTATTCTAATTTATTTCACCAATCATTTCATAATCTACATAAATTTCAAAAAAAAAACATCTTAACTTTCTAATCATTACTTCAATCACATTATCTAAAAAAAACTCAAAAAAAAACTTCAACCCAAAACAAACATTATTTTTTTTAGTCTTTTATAGTTTGTTGTAAATGTTCATATAGTTTTTTTTTATTATTGTTTTTTTTACAGTCTTTTATAGTTTTTTTCTATTAGCTTTTTGAGTCGGTTTTAAGTATACGTTGATTATAAATGTTGTTTTATTAAATATTACGTGAGATATATTATGTTGTTTTTCTTATATGTAATGTTATTTTTTCAACGCTTGTACCGGTAATTCGGTTGTCTACGTATCTTTTATATGTAATCGTGTCGGAGGCACGATACATATAAAAAAATCAAAGCGAACGTAGCTTTTATTTTTTTTTTTAGTCTTTTAGTCTTTTATAGTTTGTTCAAAAATCGTAAAGTAAATTTGATTGTTGTTTTTAACAACTAAACAAACTTGATATTCAAAGAAATTAGTAGAAGATGTAAGTAATGTTTTTTGAGGGAAGAAGATATAAGAATTGAGAAGAGATTGGTAGGAAATTGGAAAGGGAATGGGGTAGTATTTATAGGAATTTTTTGAAGTGTTTGGAAGAAAAAATAAAATAAAAATTAGTCGTTGCAATTAAAGCCGTTGGGCCGGTTCCGGTTCCGGTCCAGTTACAACCGGTTCCGTCCGGTCCGGTTCAACCACGATTCGGTTCCAAAATCCGTCGGCGGTTCCACAAACCGGCGGTGACCAAACCACATGAGTTCACAAATCGTCGGTTCCGGTTCCAACCGGCGGTTACGGTTTGGTTTGGCCAGGTCTAGCCTTACCCACGGGAAATACTTGTGTGGTGAATGTATTTTGAGTTGAAGTGACGGGTGAAACGATCAGAACCATACAGTTTGAATACAAAATATAACTGTGGTGTATAATGCTCCACACGGTGTCTCCATCCATGTGGAGACACACACAGGTATTTCCCTTACCCCACCCAAAAAAAAAAGGAAAAAACGACAAATAAACCTGATAATTGAAGTTGTTAAAACCGAGCCGGGTATATGTCGTTTAAATTTGATTTGTTTAGATTATTAGTTTGCTTGTGATGTTTGCTTAATATACGAACAAAAAGTCATTTTCAAGTTTAGTTCGTTTTTGTCACTAGCTTATTAATGTTCGTTCGTTTAATAAATATAAACAAGAAATTATGTTTTAATTTGGCTCGTTTAAATGACATTATTTATGCTCGTGTTCGATTTGTTAAATATATTTTTGTCTTTCAACTCGAGTTAAGCTTGTTAAGATAAACAAAATCAAGTTCAATTAACGATTTATAAACCATATTATAGTACATATTAGATACATGTATTGCTTATCAACTTATATGTTAATGTTATGTTGTACATTAAATTTATATATATATATATATATAATCAGGTCGGTGCATAATTGGGCGCTCACGAAGAAGTCACTAAAAATTTCATTATGTAAGAACACTCATAATGTGTAGGGAAAGACACAACAATATAAGGATTGGTGTGACCTTGTGGTAAGGGACGGATATTTGACATTGAGGTTCAGAAATTTATCATTTTTTTCCCTCAATTATATATATATATATATTTGTATATTTAATTTTATGCATGCAGTAATGAGTCAAAACATGAAAATAATTTATCAATACATAAAATAAATTTAGGGGTCGTAGTCCACCCACCACAAGTAGTGGAGCCGCTGCTGAGCTTTTTTGTTTTTTTTAAAAAAAAAACTTAAAATCTATAACAAGATCAAGCAACGGAGAAAGTTTGACCAGAAATATAATGATTCAAGAACCCGAAGAATACAATTTAAAATATATTAGAATCAACTCGTTAGGTTTAAAACATTATTAGACAAGTTAATTTATCATCTTTAGGTTAAATAATTCACACTCTCGTTACGAGATGAAATCCTAAAATTATTATTCATTAAAGGTTTCCGGCGATTGTCACGTATTTATGGAGTCTTTAAGAACCGAGATCACATCTATTTTTTTAGCTTCATGATTAAGTCTATTCTTTGAAAAGTCGAACATCTACGGTTCAACTTATCAAAGGTCGAGTATGACAATCGATTTATAGAAAGTCAAACCTCACAATCTTAACGTGGTGTCATGACGCATGTTTATATGCAACGTTGTTGCTTACACCGACCATTAGTTCAATTTTCTTTCGGTGCTTTCGTTGGATTAAATTTTGGATTACGCGGTGACACATCTTCATAACATCTTCCTTTCTTTAGAATGTGGTGGAACTAGTTAAGATCCAAATAAGAATGATTCTTTAGGTATATATGTCATCACTTGGAATGATTCTTTAGGTATATATGTCATCACTCTTTAAGTTACATGGTAGACTTTTTAATGTTGTTGACTAAATTATAAAATTATCTGTACAAGTTCTACAATGTTGACCTGGTTAAACATATAGTATCAGCCGCCGGCAACAGAACCCCAAACACGAACTTTCCTATTAACACAATTACAACAAGCCAGCCGTGTGATCAATACAACACGGTTCCTACACTTTATTACCAAACGATCAAACCCATGTTAATTACAAATGTTTTATAAGATGTCATCAAAGGCATAACTCGGTTGTAAAATAACTTGCGTGTTGTATTGACCGTCTAACTTCTTTGGGGTGAGAGAGTTTGAATTATGTATGGAGTGAGCTCTTTAAACAAAAATGTTTAAAAGCAAATCTGAGTATACTGACCCATTAAAGCACATATATCGATTTACATTCTCCACTAATTACAGAGAATTTGGATGATGGTGGACCGCTTTGGGTTGAAGTTCGATTTTTTTATATACTATGATTGTAACGTCCCGTTCCCGGACACCGAGCCCTTATCCGGAAAAGAAACGTTAGGCACGTATAAAATAAAATAAATTTCACTTTATACGTAAGCCTCTACTACGTCGTATCGAGTTAAGCGAGCGGAAGCAAAGACTCGGGTATAATTTTTTTTTCAAACATCCAAGAATAGAAACTCAAACTAAATATGGAAATGTAACATTTATTACATTCAAAAAAAATAGGAAATCCAAACGTACGAAATTCTCAAAAGAAAAGAAAGGAACTACAAGTCTCAAAGGACCAAAACCAACTCCAAAAGAACCAAAAGAAAGTATAGTCTAAACGGTCATATGAAAGAAAAGTAAAACATAAAGCTCCAATGAGCGCGTGTTCAAACGTCGTCATCGAAATCCTCCTCGAACCCAGGATCAACTGTTCATCTTCTCACCCGAAACACATAGAAAAAACATGCATTTGAAGTAAGTACAACGTACTTAATAAAAGAAGAAGCTATGATAACAACTACGATTTATAAAGAAAAGATATTTAATTATTTAGTTGCCTTTATGTGACCGACTCGATATAGGGTTCACTTCATGTCAATCAACATGTCATGACTATACGTTTAACTTAGCTTATCTAAGGTATTAATTCAATTATGAGTAATTAGTTATTCCCCCCACACATGCAATAGTCCTCCCGAATTTGGTGAATTTATTCATTGTTCATTTCACGGTACAACTCACAACCCTATCTACTCCGACAATGGCGTTAGACAATCTATACATAAGCTACCTCTTTAATTGGTCCGTAATAGCCCGTATGCATAAAGAACTAGAGTTGTCGATATTGAGCGCTAACTCATACCGCAAACCCGCCTAGACAACTGTCGACGTTGACCAGCACGTTCCTAGGGTCCATTCAAGATAATGTCCTAATTAAAACTTCATTAACAGTCCTTCATGTTAATTTACGATAACATGCAAATAGTTGATCAGACTAAAAAAAAGTAAATTAAATCTATCGATCAACGTAGCTGGCGCCGATTATCATGAATTAGTAATTTACTAGGTATTCAGATCTAGCGATAGACCGTCGCAGATCTGAAGAACGCAACTACTATCTCATGATTTCTTCACCAACGAATCAGATCTATAACACATGGGGTAAAATAAACCAACTACTACATAATTAAACTAAATAAGCAATTAAAACATACTAGTCGAGTAGAACAACGATAGATCTACATCTTGGAAAAGACAGAAAATCATACCCTCGAAGATGAGCGTAGATCTCCCTCTGAACTCTCCCTAGGCGGCGACTCCGTGTCTCTCCGACCAGAACTCGTAAAATAAAATAAAGAACTAAGAACTTTTTATTGCATAATATTTGTCTCGAAAATTGTACGGTACATTGTGTTCTGAGGCGAAGCCTCTTATTTATAGCTATCTAAACCGACTTAGGAACTACTAGTTCGACCCCTCGTCCAAGAAAACGTGTTTCGGAAGCTTCTCAATCCTCGGTAAGTCGGCACCGTCCCTCGGGTTACCGGGGGTACTTTTGTCTTTTTTCTTCCACCGACTTAACTTGGATACTTCTAGAATACCCTAGGCCCAATCATTTCGTCCAGTCCACTCCAGATTCGTCCATCATGCTCAGCCCAATATTTCGTATCCTGAAAATCATCAAATAATGCACGAAATAATATCGAAATAGGGAAAATAAACGCTAACTGCAGATTTCTCGACTCACTAACCCGACATATGCTATTCAACTCAATTGGTTCATATTTATAGGTCGAAACAACTATTTTTAGCTCATAATGGATAGAATATTGATTCCGTAGGATAGACTAATTTAACCGTCATCATTAGTGAATGCTTATAGATGACATAGACATTAATCTGTTACCTAGAACTCATACCATTAACTTCGAGGTGAAATAGAAAGGTCAATCTTGGTAGATTAAGGGATGACGGTCCTAGCATTTCTTTGACCCGACCAGAGCCAAATAGCCAACCATGTACATGATTTCCACAGAAACCCCTCTAATCCTTTGTAGGGTGGTTAGTCCCCCACCCGAACTTTAGCCATTCGTTGATTAGCCTATAATTACTAACCCCTAGCCTTTATTTGTGTCTATGTTTCTTTGGCACCTACTACGAGTGAGTTTAAATCTTATTACAGGCACACTTGCTAGCACACAGTGTGTGGGTGTGGTGAAGGTTTGTATCAAGTATGGTGTTGGTGAATCTTTTGTACTATGAATGAGAAGGGTAGCAAAAAGTGTTGGTGTTTGGTTTATCAAAAATAAAAGAGGAAAAAAAAAAAAGCAAAAAAATGAATAAACCAACTACCTCCCACTTAGCGTTTGCTGCGCCGCCGAGCAAATCAAGCGATTCAAAAATAAATCATGATGTCAACATTGCGATCTAATGAGAAATCAAAATATCCAATGAGTAAAAACTAGTCAAAAAGAGAACAAACACGGGTCAAGACGTATCTTACCATGGAAACAGTGTGTGTGTGTGTGTGTGTGTAGTTTCTCAATCATTTATTATAATCGACCGTCTCAGATTATAGACGCATGACTAATGTCGTTACACCATAGGCTTATACTTCATAATCATCTCCACTAATCGAGGTCAAATCAAGGCTAAATAAGGTCTGGCATGACTTGCACTGTTGTAACGTTAGGCTAGGGACGGGGCTGAACAAAAGGATAAAAGGAATATCAAAATAGCAAAACGAGTGAGCTTAATCAAAACTTCTTGAAATTGCCTCATGACCCACCTCTTTTAGCTCGGTTCAAACAAGCTTACTCCTTCTTTACTCTCAAATCCAAACATAATTCAATGAAAACTCATCCCACCAATTGCCACTTTGGAAGAATTAACACATAGCCTTTTTTCGGCAAACTTTGAATCAACTTTATTCAACAATTTACTAATATTTTTTTGCTTTTTTTTTTCCTCTTTTTTTTTTGATAAACCAAACACCAACACTTTTTGCTACCCCTTCTCATTCATAGTAAAAAAAGATTCACCAACATTGTTCGAAGCTCTTTCAATCTGTATGAGGGGAAAAGATACTCTTCGTCCCACTTTTCCCACAATGTCTCGAAGACAAGCTTATTTAGCAGTATACTGCCAATAGCATCTACTCTGTAAAATTTGGTTACGATTAGCATGTGAGATCAAAGAAAGAAATGAATCATCATTTGTGGCGTCTTCGTCGAGAACTAGTAAGATCTTACATGATTTCTTGCCTATTATATTGTTATAGGGATTCTATCAAGATTAATTGTGAATGGAGTGTGTCAAATTTATAGAAGATGCGAGAAAACTACTATCTTTTTGAATGTGACATCGCCTATGCATTTTGACGTTCGAATAACAATGTCTGAGCTTGGATTGAACCCGTGTTCATAGGTCAGATTTCTTGAGCAATTGATCAACAAAGAAGATGAATTAGGTGTGGCGGAATTTGTCAGCCTCATGTTGAATTTATGGAAGTAGTGACGTGTTTGGCTATACAACAACAAAGAAATACATGTCAGATCAATCATTACACAATTGGAATCCAAAGCCAAGGACTACTTGGAGGCTGTCGTGAGAAGTCATACCCCCTTGGCTAGGACAAATGAATCGGAGAAATGGAGTGTGACACCTCAAGATTTAGTAAAGTTTCACGTGGATGATTCTTTTGGTGTAAATAGGGTTGTCATTGGAGTTGAGACACAAGAAAAAACATATTGCGTTGTTTCTCACAAAGATTGGATGGTAATTTCGATAACTTACTGATGAGACATTGACTATTTATCATGTAATTGTCCTTATAACTGCTTGATGGTATTCAAAGATAATCTTCAAGACTTTTTCACTCCTTATCCATCAAAGACTTACCTCATCATCTTATGATTTATGGATTCTATAAAACATAGCTAATGATTGTCGTACATGCTTCTTTTCTTCTCATGTATTTCTTTGACGAAAATTTTCAAGTTGAATCTTGTTACATTTGTTGAGTTGGGATAATTTATTTTTCATGTAATATTCTTGGGGTGCCGTTGCGCGTATTTTACCCTTTGGAAAATAAACTAACAAACAATAAGGGTATACAATGATATGAAATGGAGTATATTAAAACACAAATTACCTTGAAATAAGGGTATACAATGATATGAAATGGAGTATATTAAAACACAAATTACCTTGAACACCATTTTTACCATTCCATTATTATTTAACATCTCATTTGAAAGTAAATTTGAAATTTTCATAGGTTTCTAAGCCTATATGAGTGAGGAGCGTGTGCTCTTTCTGGACATTTGACTTTGACCCAAAATTCAACACTTTGTAAGCTGCAAAAAAAGAAGGAAAAAAGAAATGAAGAAAGAAGCAAGAAGAGAAGTCACACCTTCTTTCCCCTTTCCTTACAGTCCCTTATATAAATAGAAATTTCCCCTAATCCTCTCCTCACAAACTGGATCAATTGTTCTTATTCACACACACAAAGCTCATTTCTTACTTAGATTCCTTTTTTGTTTCTTACGAAAGAAACATTCTCGTTCAGCTCCCAAACAGATTTCTGCTCAAACAAGGTGTGTTTTTATTTCATTTTTCTTGTTTTGTTTTCATTAGCTTTACTTTGTAGTGATTTGTTGTATGCTGTTTCTCTCAAAGATGGTTTTTGTTTGCAAGTTGATGTTGACTTGGTCTTTTTTGAGAGGTTTCTTGTTTCTCTGTTTCAATCAGATTTGAATATTAGTGATGATGACATACAGGATTCAATATTTGCTTGGTCAAATGGGATTTGTTTTCTTTCTTTTGTTTTGGATTAAGATTCAATTTTTAAGAATTTCCTCTACCCAATTTGGCATGAGACTTAGTAAATTGAGGTTTCTATTTCAGGGGTTGGATAAAGATTCAATTTTTATCATTTTCCACCACCCAATTTTGTATAAGACCTAACAAATTGAGGTTTCCAATTCAGGGTTCAAGTTTTTGTGTTCATTTTTCATTATAAGTGAAATTTCAAAACCAAATCGAATCAACTCTTAACTTTATCCCTCTTATGTTCTCTTATCAGGATTTTATGTCTAGTGTTTCAAGAAGTGACCATACCCTTCTGAATTCAGATATGAAGAATGAGAAAAATGGGATCAAGTATTTTTCTAAATTGCTTGAATTATCGGCTGAGGATGATATTAATGGATTCATATCAGAAGTAGAAGAAAAGGGTTGTGATGTAAACGAATCGAGCTATTGGTATGGTAGGAGATTCGATTCAAAAAAGATGGGGTTCGAAGAGAGAACGCCTCTTTTAATATCTGCTATGTATGGAAGTATCAAGATTCTTAAGTATCTTATTTCTGGTGGGAAAGTTGATATCAATAAAGCATACGGATTCGATAGAGTTACTGCTCTCCATTGTGCCGCTGCTGGAGGATCTAGCTCGGTGTTTGATGTTGTCAAGGTGTTGATCGATGCCGGTGGTAATATCGATTTGATCGATGCAAACGGGAACAAACCGATTGACGTTCTTGTTCCGAACATCAGTTCAAGAAGTAAAACATTGGAAATGTTGTTGAAGGGTGGTATAATAGATGTGCTTGATCATGATCAAGAACACGAGAGCCCGAAACTTCAAGGAATTGAGAAAAAGGGGTACCCGGTCGATGTTTCGTTACCGGACATAAACATTGGTTTATATGGTTCAGATGAATTCAGGATGTATAGTTTCAAGGTGAAGCTTTGTTCAAGAGCTTATTCTCATGATTGGACAGAATGTCCGTTTGTTCATCCGGGTGAGAATGCAAGGAGACGCGATCCGAGCAAATTCCATTATAGTTGTGTTCCTTGTCCTGAATTCAAGAAGGGAAATTGTGCAAAAGGAGATACGTGTGAGTATGCACATGGGGTGTTTGAGTCTTGGCTTCATCCGGCTCAATATAGAACAAGGCTTTGCAAAGACGAGGCGGCGTGTGCTCGAAAAGTGTGTTTTTCGCACACATAGAGTCGATGAGCTACGTCCATTGTATGCGTCAACTGGATCAGCTATACCGTCCCCAAAATGTGTATCTTCAAGCTCGAAAGATATGGCTTCTATAAGTCCATTAACTCTCGGTTCAACAGGTTCGGCGGTTTGTTCATCTCCAATGGCGGCAGAGTATGTGGCAGAATCATCACACCCCACCTACAATGCAGCTTCCATCGAGCCGTCTAAAAACGACTTTAACTTCAAGAGATTTGGATTTGGAGATAGAACGACTCGGTTTGGATAGCATTCGTACAAAACAACAACTTAGGCAGCAACTGTTTGATGAAATGTCTGGCCTATCTTCACCATCATCTTGGTCTACAGAATACGATAGGATCAAACGTTTCGAGCCCACGAATTTGAACGTTGCTTTTGGATCAATGCAGTGTTCATCACCCGGAATTTCAGCATCTTCAGCCTCGAATTTGCATTCTTCAATCGGGCTTCAACTACGACAAAATATGAGCACGGTTCGTACTAGCTATCCGTCCTCTCGAGCAAGGAAATCAGGGTTCGATACATCTGCAGCAGTTGCAGCAGCAGTGATGAACTCGAGATCATCATCCTTTGCAAACCGTAGCCAGAGTTTCATCGATCGGGTGCAATGAACCACCACCACCACCACCATTCTCCCAAAATGGTGTCTTCAAACGGTGTTGATTGGGGTTCTTCTTCGCCTACCGGGAAATTGGATTGGGGATCTCCCACAGGGAAACTGGATTGGGGATTCAAAAGCGACGACGCAAACAAGTTTAGAAAATCCGCGTCTTTTGCTCTTCGAAACAGTAATTCCGCCATTGTTGATGCACAGCTTGATGGTGCAGGCATTCATGAGATGATGATGCCATCTTGGATTGATCAAATGTACTTAGAGCAAGAGCAAATGGTGGCTTGATATATATATATATATATATATATATATATATATGCGTCTTTAGTGGCACCAGTGTTTTTACTGTGGCATCATACTGAAAACAATCGGCCGACAGAAACCGCTGGGTAGTCGTTTTTCGCATCGGCTATGAAAAAATCGATTGTTCTTGTGATGCGGTACCACTAAATACGCCGGAACCTCTTGTTTATTTGATTCATATTCTATATTTTTTATTCTTTTGATATCTTATTATTTATTGTATGATGTGTTATTTGTGAGTTATGACAAGATTTTATAGATGAAGAATGAAGTTTGAATTGTTCATGTTTAATGTTTTAAAATAGCTATGGGAATTGTCAATGGTTGAGTCCCACTACGAGTGTATGTGCGGGTTATAGTCTTCTGAAAAATAATAGAAAGCATAAATCGTGTGATTCAGACTGATTCACGTAGATTTTGTGCAGTCCAATCATCAAAACCTTTATTGGTGTTTTAAAAAATTGGTTTTCACAAAATTAAATAGGAAACAATTAAGGAGTACTTTTTATTAATAAACTCTGAAAAACATGTCAAACAAGAAACAAAACCAAGCAGTACAATTTATTCATAATATAGCTAGAACCGAAATTCAAAAAACAAAAATTGCCAATAAGAGACATCTTTTAATGATATCACATCAAATTTAACGCACTTGACACTAGAGTACAAAGGACTTTTGTACGGTAGTGTGATAATACGTTAAAAACGGGGTGATGTCGTTAAAGACGCCTTAACTTTCTCTCAAGTAGTCTTCTTTCTCCGACTGTCTTGAAACTGATTTTTCACCTGTATCGTCTTTTAAGCCTACCTTGCATTTGTTTCATCTTTGGAGTTTGATAGGCAGCTGAACATGCCCCTCTTCTTGCACTCTTACCAGCACACGTGTGCTTCCGGCTTGTGGCTCTTTGCGCGGCATGGGCGCTCATGCCCGATAACACAAAAGGTCGTCCTTGACGATTATACAAACTCATATTAGCCATTCTTGCTGTGATTTCCATCAACTCGGCTTCAAGCCAATTAACCATATCAAAACCCGATAAACCCGATGCAGAAGCCAACAGAGTCTTTCGACTCTGTGTTAGCATCTCTTTTGCCCCATCCAAATTTCCTCTGTCAGCCATTTCTTTTGCCTTGGCAATACTGTCCGCCACCACGACACGATTCTTTTGCCCATCCACCATTAAGTTTACTACTTTATCGGTGGCGATAGAGTTACCGGACGGGGATCTCAATGCTTGGGCCATCTATCTCGCGATCTATCTCGCTGTGAAGGCGTTCACGGTAGTAACAAGCAACGTCCAACAACGGTGTCTTGATAATCTTGCTTTCATCCCATCAAGTTAAAGAAAATCGAATCTGTACTAATGAATTAGAATATTAGCTTTCGTTATTATTTACGTCCGAATTTCGAATTGATATTCGAGGCCATTCTGAGTGTTACCAAGTGAGTGGTTGAGATCAGTTTAAACTTACCTTCTTTCACACGGTAATGGTGTGTAGGAGTGAGTTGGACAAATCTCAACCATTCACTTGTTATCAGGAGAATGCGTGTTGTATAATAACTTTTCTCGATATTCCAATACCTGTCACCATATGGTCATCTAAATCATGAGCCGGAACTGAAAGATAAACCAAGAATTCCTTCTTCTCATCGGCAAACAAATCTCCGACGAGTATTGTCCCCTGTTTTTGCTTCAAAATCTCATTTCTATGTCTTCCAGAAGGAATGGATTTGATCTTTACTCCGGGCGAAGCTGAATAAACCGCCACACGAACATCCTGTGCAACAACACTAAAAAGACCACCAATGCAATTTGCGAAAGATTTCGGTATCATTTCAGCAGATTCGACATACGAATACGTGCCGCCCTTAGAGGCATCGGCAATAGCATTCATAGCAACCGCATCATGATCCGTCCCAACACCGAAAGTGTATACCGGAAATCTCTGCCCCGGTGATGGTGATGATATTTCACTGTTGCCGGTGCCGGTACCGGAAATGCAAGATGATAACTTTTGAAGATATTCAGGACCATTATCTGTATCTTGTCCATCAGAAACGAAAATAATGGTGCTAACTGGATTATGTTCACGGCGTTGTTCAAGAACTTGGGCACCCATATTCAGTCCGGCGACAATATTCGTGCTTCCATCATCACGGAGTAAGTCAACGGCGAATCCAGCATCTTGACGGCCACGTTCAGTCATCCTACGCAGGGGAAATACTTTTCCCCAAATACCACTTTTGACGAGACACTCAAATTCCCCAACTCCCACTTCATTCCCTAAATACCACTCCGTTTTCGCGATTTAGGTGTTTTTGAAACCAAACTAAACCCTAATTGGGAAGGGGAACCCCAATAGGGGATTTGAGGACCTTAAGATCGTACACATTTGTGGAAAAAATAGGAGAAAATCGCGTCCCACCATTTTTTTTTTTTTGCCAGGGTGGTATTTGGGGATTTGGAGCGAAAAATGGTGGTAGTCACAGAAAAATGCCGACTTTTTTCACTATCAATGGACATGGGAGGAGCATGGATACCAAGAAGCACGGAAAAAGACGGGTTGGAATCTGATGCAGCAATCGCGGGTAATTCCGTGAAAGTTTGGATTGAAACTTTTTCAAACCCGCCGGAATCCGGCGAAGTTGCGGTGGCCGGTGGTGGTGGTTGTAGGAGGGGCTCATCATCATCATCGAAGAAATAAACATGAGAGTTCTGCAACTATAAGAACAACAATGCATGATATTAAACACATATTAATGCATTATTCAAAATGCTTAATGAGAAATGTTCGATAAACGGAAATGTTTGTGTTACAATAAAATATGCACAACAAATGTCACAACACATTTTTTAAGCCGTAAATATACACAACAAATGTCACAACACAATTTTTAAGCCGTTGAATACAGACACAACGATCGTTATCAAAGAGTGATCTGATTGCGATATGCATGCATGTTAGATTACATATTATCAATTATGATCAAAGGTGCATCATAATCAGATCAATCGTTGTCAGACAATCGTATTATTACTCGTTGATTTTTTTATACGACATATGAATGTAACAACTTAAAAAAAACCACAGCACAGTAGAAGAATTAATGTCTCTTAAATCGTTGTTTTTATTGAATGGATAAATGATACAATGATATAAGAGATAAATAATATCACAAGTTGTATCGATCTCGTGGTGAGTTAGACTATAATCTGACATGAATACCAGTGTTCTAATCCCGTTAGGGGCAAAACGCGCTTGATGTAAAAATAATAATATAAATTCTTATTCAAATATAGACTATTATTCTACATTAAATGAAATTCAATAATCAAACTCAGATATTTTATTTAAACTAAACACCTATTCGGGTGTGTGTATATATTTTTTAAAAACGATCCTTTTATTAAATCATAGTGGAAAAAATCATACAAATCATAGCACCAAAACAAATCAAATGCAACTAATCTAAAACCAACAAGACAACCTGATGTTCCTGACTCTATTTTTCATATTGTCGAGATATAGAGCGGAGTATATATATTTTGTTTGAGAAAAACATTCTCTATCTCTTATGTCTTGTGTATTCTCTTAACAAACATAACAAAGCATCTGTTGTGATGCTGGCTGCACCTTAAACGATATATATAACGAAATTTTGATCGTTATGTATTTTGACCATTATGTCTAAAAATCTTGCAACCGTTCCTGACTTGTTGAGACAATTCAAAGTGGAAATAACATAGCTCTATAAAATCGGTATGAAATAAAAGGGATTTCACAACAAAAATCCGACTCATTTTAACACATGCAGATTCATTTTCACCTTAAATAAACACAAATCCTTTCATTTTCACCTTGAAAGAACACAAATCCTTCGGCTTAAGCTTTTGACAATGCTCTAAGCAATATGTATAACACAAATTTCATATCCTCTGGAAATTAAAAAAAGTAAAAACAAACAAACAAAGCAAATATAACAGAATGTATATAATCACAAAGAAATACAAAACCCTAAAATGGAAATTAAAAAAAACAACTTTATTTACCTGTGAATTACCGATAAAAGACCCAGATCTCATGGCTGTTTGATTCTTTTTCTTCCCTTTCATTGTAGATTTTTTTTAAAAAATAATTCTTTGTTTATGCGTTGTGGTAGTAATATTTTCAGTTTATTTATAGGCACCTAACTGAATATAGAGGGGGTTTTTTCTAGAACCGACTTAATTAAAAGTAAGGGTTAATTAATTGGGCTCCAAGTATACGTGCGAAAAAATTATCATCCTAAATTAATCTTTTGATTTTGTGAGATTTGGGGTTATTTGTCTACTATTGAACACTTGCAGATTAAGTTATTTATTTATTTATTTGTGTATAATAAGTAGTGAATACAATTAATGATTATTCCCCAATCATTAGCGACTAAGGGCCTGTTTAGTAAGTAAATTAAGCACTTATTTTGAAAAAATTAAGTGACGGTTAGAATTAGACATGTTTTGTAACGCCTCAACTCCCAGTGCAGTAGCGTAAACGAAGTCATAAATATCCGGTCAATCGCTTAGACCACCGTCGCCGCTTGTCTAAAAGTGCTACCCGAGTTGACAAGACATTTATGTCACACTTATATGGGGTGAAGCGTTCTACTATTTTTCCATGTAGGACATTACATTCTTCCCCTTATAAGGGGATCGACGTCCTCGCTGTGACGGCGCAAGATCGTTCCTCGGATCGTCCATACCAGAGGTAATTCAGAGGCCATCCTTACACCTTGCCTTTCAGACGGTGCGCAGCATAGTTCTGTCGATGATAATGGCTCAATACCATTTCAGAACGCCCTGCACTTCGGCCCAGAAGCGCTTAAATTGGTCATAAATGCCGGTCAATCGCTAGACCGCCGTCCTCGCTTGGTTTAAAAGTGCTTGCTTAGAGTTGACAAGACATTTATGTCTCACACTTATACGAGGTGAAAGATTCTACTATTTTTCTTATGTGGGACATTACATAATTGATAACATTTTCAACATGTTTTATTTAAATGCCATTTAATTCTACATGTAAAAATGACAAAAAAATTCAGCGCTCAAATTGATACTTAAAACTGAAAAAAAAAATCTGCCGCCATGTAACCACGTTTCTCATCATTAGTAGTGTCTTCTATAGGCAAACATTTTTTTATTTAGCTTTACCCGTTTGATTTACTTTTTATGTGTTTTATTATTATTAGTATTATTATTATTATTCACGTTGTATCATATCTACTTTGACTAAAGTTTTCATATTTATTAGTTCTTATGAATTTATTTTTTTGTAAAACAATACTGTAAAATAGGTAATATATTTTTGTTTTAAAGTTATAAAGTATTAATTGAAATACACCGTAGCAGTATATATACACACAAACACGTATAAACACATTCATAAAACAGTGAAATTAATGTTATCTATGATTTCAGATTTATGGTGTTACCAAACGGTCTAAGTATTTAAATCAGTCAGTTACTTAATGTTTTCAGATTTTAAATTTCAGATTTAACAAACACTCCCTAAGTATACGCTTTCACAAATTTTAGTTTGATCATGTGCAAATTCTACTTGGTACACCACAATCAATAGAAATCATGGATTTTAAAATGGACGCCAAATCCCACCAATGATTTTCTTTATTGATGACATAGTGGTCCAAAATTTACACTTGGACAACCATAAAATTAGTCGCTTTCCCTCACTAATAAAATATCATTTCTTGGAAAAAAATGTTAAATAATATATTTTTTTAGTCGTTAATACTAAGCGTTACTAAAAAAAATAAGTTACATATTATAAAATTAAGGGGAAAATGGTAGTACTCCAAAAATAATTTAGTATTTTTTAAATAAAAAGCTCGAATATATTGAAACATGAAACGATAAAAAGACAAGGACACCCATGCTCCTCAAACCCACACTTAACCCCGGCCAGGGACGGACCCAATCTAGAAAGGGGGTCATGCCCTAATTAATTTTTCATGCGAAATTACTAAAATACTTCTTTACTAATATTAATGATTGTGTACGTATATTATTACAGATAAAATCTAATGTAATTACTTATTTAGTTTAACTGGTTAAAAGTATTACTGATCGAAACCCGGCTGTTGCATTTTTTTAAACTTTTTTTTTTTAATTTGGTCCCCACTGAAAAAAATTTCTGGGTCCGTCACTGACCTCAGCCCTTATAACAAGGCAGCAGACTGCCATTTCAGCAAATGGTGTATTTTTTATTTCAATTTTTCTAGGGAAACCAGAGTAGTTATTGACTCAGTGCTATTAACGAGCTGAACCAAACCGAATATATGTTGGTTGTTTAGATCACAAGATTGTGCGTGATCAACTATAAAATTTAAATACGTTGATGTGTCACATTGGTTTTGTATCTGAATTCTGAAATTGATAGAATTATTAAAGTTATAAAACTAATAGAGCTGCTCGTAAACAAATTCGTGTTCGATTCGTTAATATTCGTGATCGTTCGTTTGTTTAGCTCATCGAACCGAGCTCAATCTGCATTAATTATAGGCTCGTTTCTTAAACGGACGAACACAATCGAGCTTGACTCGCAAACATTAGATTATGTTTGAAAATCTATTTATATAGATAAATGAATGTACAACTTAAACATAGCATATCAGACGATGAGTCATTTATCATCCAATTGATACTATGGAGTAAAACGTTATATAAAATTATTTTAATAATTTTTGTACAATGATGTGTTAATATTATTCTATACTATGTCATTTATGTATTTTCACGTGATTTTTTATATTTTAAAAAGTCACACTCTAGCTAACAGACACGAACCGAGTTCGAACAATTTCACTGTAAAACGATCCAAAATCGAACATAATATTTTTTTTGCTTATTTATCAAACGAACGTTCACGAAGAAACTCAAAACCTAATCAAAAACAAATTTAAACAAAAGATATTTAACTTCACTTGACTCGACTCGTTAACGGTCTTAGGAAAAAAAAGGTTACATTTTAGATAATAATTAATGATTTTATCAAAATTGCTATATATACTCTACATTTTTATATCATTGACTATATAAAATGTATAGATTCTTTTTTAATTCTAAAATGTATAGATTCATTCAGGTCTCATCGTAATTTTAATTTTTAATAAAAAAATAATGTTATGTAGAAATCTAGGTCCAAAACCATATAAGAGGAGGGACCTCATCCCAAAACCTAGGTTATGAGGTGAGGGAAGTTCATCTTTTAATATAGTGACAAGTGCTCAATGTGGGACAACTTTAACATGTTATGACTTAATTATTATATCATAGTATCGCTCCCGTTAATTATTAAAAAAACAAAACCCGTTTATTCAGGTTTTTGTTATTTTTGAATCCTAAAATCCGGCATTTTGCCTTGTTGTTAACGACAAACAAAGTATTACCGTACTATATTTTAAATCTGAGTTGTCCAATATGACTAGACATATCTACTAAAAATTGTTTATGTAAGTCGTGTATGAATTGTCTATTTTGTAGGGCTAAAAATTTCAATTTTTTGCACTCACGAAAATCAAATGGATTATTCAAAATGTTAAAAATAGAATATATATATATAAAACTTTATTTTTTGAAAATGATCGCTTTATTAACCAAGCCTACAAATGAGACGTCATAAAAATTACATGGGTTTGTCAAAGAGAAATAGAAGCAGTAAAATAATCTCGAATCTATACACCAGACCAATCTTAGGTTTCTGGCACGTTCCACTATATTCGCAAGAAAGACATAGGGTGGGGGCCACTCTTCCTCATGAATCGTGAATTGTCTTTATTCCGCCACATCCAAATCATCAGAATTGGTTCTCTCCACATATATCGCCACTTATTGGTGATAAGTGTGCTGCTCTCCCTTCCTACCTCAAGTTTAAACTCAGCCATTCTTTGACGCTCCTGGTTCCAAAGAACAGGTTTCTCTCTCTAGCTGGTACACATTGGTCCCAAATACTTCTAGCCCAAGCACAGTCCCTGACCGCATGGAGAATAGTCTCATTGCCTTCTCTGCACAGACTACATAAGGATCCATCACTAACATGCCTCGTATAAAGCATCTCGTTCACCGGGAGAGCTTCGTGGGCAACCGTCCGCAGAAGAAAATGTCCTCTAGTAAGGCTTTTGAGCTCCCAAATTTTCTCCTAGATAGTTTCTTTTTCCACATCTTCGGGCTGGCGCACTTGTAGCCCATAAGCCGAGCCCACCAAGTAGTTGCCTTTAGGGTCCTCCTTCCAAACGCAGCCCTCTTCAGTAGCCTCAATACCCTCTCTGGAGTTGTACAAAGGCTTTGCAAATATTTCTCTAGGTCGGAGAGCATCCAGGCCGAGGGTGGCTAGATAGTTGCTTGTATTTGTGAGATAAAACCCGAACCCAATGTGTATTTTTCTGCTTGATCAAATCCCACACTAGTTTTCCTAAAAAAACGATATTCATTTGGTACAATTTCTTAAGGCCGAGGCCTCTTTCATCCTTAGGTCGGCAAATAGTATCCCAAGCGATGGTATGAATTTTGCGTCCACTCGTGCCATCTCCCCAGAAAAAACCTCTGCACGTTTTCTCCAGGCTATTTAAGGTCCTTGTAGGGAGCAATGTGGTTTGCATCGTGTAGAAGGCCTGCGTAGTAAGCGAGCTCTATATGAGGATCTGTTTACGCGCTCGAGATAAGCTTTTCATCTTCCAAGCTGCCAGTTTACTTCATTCTATCCTCTATATACGTAAAATGAGAGACACGTTTCCTGCCATGAAGTAAGGGTACTCCTAAGTACTTCCCCAAGTTTCTAGTATATGTCATATGAAGGCATTGCGATAGAGCGGTAATTACACCATTGCCCACATTGCTCGAAGTAAAGAATTTAGACTTCGAGGTACTTACCTTCTGGCCTGAGCAGATACAAATATCCATTAGAACTTCCTCCATCACCGTAGCCGAGGATTCAGTGGCTTCACCAAATAATAGGAGATCATCCGCGAAGAAGATATGTGATGGCAGGGGACCTTCCCTAGACAATCTGATCGGTTTCCATCGTCCCTGGTCAACGGCAGTCTGAATTTTTGAGCTGAGTACTTCCATGCGGAGAACGAACATGTATGGGGCTATGGGTCACCTTGGTGTAGGCCACGACTAGGGGTGAAAGATTGTAGTTTTTCACCATTCCAAAGGACCGGAAGCGGGAGGATGTGATACAATCTAGCAGGAGTTTTTGCAGGTAATCCGAAACACAGATCTTCTGGATTAACTTCTTTAGGAATCCCCAACTCACACTATCGTATGCCTTCTCAAGATTGATTTTGATAGACATGTAACCTTTCTTGCCTGTCTTCTTGCCATAGAATATATTTTCAAATGTTAATCGGATGCGAGGGGGCCTCACGACCAGAGTTTTATCGTTTTTTTATTTTCAAATGTTAAAAATTGAAATATATATTTCATGTGTTTTTTTTGTTTTTTGAAAGGTATTTCATGTGTAGTAGTTCAAGGGGGTGTCATATCATTATGTATGGACTAAAATATTGTGATTATATATGTAATCTTCGTCTTTGTCCAAGGAGTGCGGCAGCGGCTACAAATGGAAGGTAGGGAGATTTATTGATTAGTTTATTTTATACTAAATATATTACTGATACATTACTCTGTCCCGATTTATATCATAAAACTCTTGATGTTTTATGAGACTTTTAGATAAAAATAGATGTTACGTCATCATGCCATGTCACGTTGTTCCATTCCAGTTACACGGTTCTCGTGATGTGATCGAGCCTAATTTAATAAAATCAATTCAAGTGTTAGTTTTATCATAGGTTTTTGTTTCTTAAAAGGAAAGAAAAATAAACAAGCTACTAACACAAAGATCGTGGGTAACACCTCATTTTCGTATAATTGATTGTGATGAATGATTAATTGATCATGGTGCAAGTCCGTAATAATTGATGATGGAGATCTAGAGTTTATATGGACGACCAAATAGATAAATAGACAAAGAACCAGAGTATGACTGAAAAGTACAAAACCGTCGTCAGATCCTTAAAGTGGTTGGGTGGTAAAGTCTGGAAACGCCGTAGTTTCTTTCATATTTTTTGACCTTAGGTCAATGAAACAATATATCAATGATGATTAGTCACACCAAGACCGAGATAGTCCACACTTATCCCCGGGCCATATACCGTCACTATATCTTCTTCAATAAAAGAAAACGACCCATGGGCCTTCTACCTCCATAAGGCTTTGCTCCACGGTGCACCCCCCTCGGACTGCCTGGATTCAACGAGCGAGTTTATAGTTTTTCAACATAGGATCTCATTTGAATAGCCTCATTTATCACCTCCATGAAAGATGTTTAGTTCTTTAGTGGTTTATTTATTTTTTAAGTACATATGATACATATTGGCACTTATAAAATTATAAACCAAAGATTTAATTATAATTAAAAGATTCCAACATTGTCCCTTACCATGTAATCTACCATATCTTAGTATCTAACAAAGAGTAACTATCTCTTGTTGCTTCCATATAAAACATTTCACCCATAAAAAAATCATCACATATGCCAATTGTGCGCATTCATCGATTATATAAGAAGGCATTTTACGTATAAACAATCGGTGGTGATCTGATCTAAAAGTTTCTCATGAAAAAGATCGTAACAAATTTAAAAATCTAAAGTGAGGACATTAACAATATTTTTCCCAATAATATTGAATTGTTTTTTTAAATTTCAGTCATGATCACCTACTTACCTTTTACCGTTGCATTCCATTTCAAGAGAATGCGACACTATTTAGTACAAAAGATCCTTAGCCGGTTAATTTAATTTATTCACACTATATTTTTTTATAAGAATAAAACCATTCTCTCTTTTTTTATTTTTTTATTTTATATATTTAGTTTTTACAGACTTGCAAGATTACAAAAACCTTATTTAATTGTTGTTGTATAAAAAGATTCATAAGATGTGTTACCTCAATCTAAGAGTAATAAATCACGATAAATGCTAGAAAAATGTATCATATAAATTAGGAAAGAAGTAGGAAAGACAAACAAATTAATAAATGGAGTGCGGAAGGGCGAAAAATAACATTTTCACGATTATAAAGGACAAAAATTACAATTATTCTTCACGCCAAGTTAATGTTCTTTTATGTTTACATTTATTCTTCATATTTACTCTATTCTATATTTGTTACTTCATAATTGTTACTTTTGTCCTTATTAAATTATAGTTTTCTTCTATCCCGATTTTTTGATAATTTTGTCCTTCTGACAAAAATCTATATAAATTAGTGTAAACTAATTGAGGTCATAGTAGCGTATTCTCTCGGGATTTCAATTCTGAATATGATAATTTGGGATGTTACTATCAAAACGATAGTGCTAAATTTGACATAACACACTTTTTATGTTGAGTTACATATGATGAATAGATTCCTTATCGTTTTCGAAATGCAAAATTATATTATATCATTCAATATGTTATAACTGTCATGATCACAACATTTTCATATCAATGGTAAAAGAGCGCGCGTCCTTTATATTGAAGAGTAATGATACGAGAACAATTGTTGTTTCACATGTCTGGAGTCAAATGTAGAGGTAAGGGAGGCTAAACTCACCCGGCGAAAGAAAAAAATGAAACACAAAACATACTTACATAATCCAACTTAACTCAACAACGCATCTTATTTACGCCACTTGATCGTCCGGATATAGCTTACAAGTCCAGCTGAACTTCAGTTCATAGCTCCATTATTGGATTCATTTGCATCGTTGATTATGATAAACTTACATCATAATCAATTAATTTATACTCATTATAATCAACGCTATAAATAATCGTTGTTACACTTGTAACATAACAATTATAACCGTTTCCTCATTTTATAGTGCTCGCCTTTTAATAAAAGAAATCAAGATTCTTTTTCTCTATAATATGTGCACGCTCACAAGACATGCACTATTACCGCCAAAAACATTAAATCTCTCCTCCTCATTTTCCTCTTTTTGTACACCAAAACCTCAATGGCATCATCCACCCACGAACACCACCACCACCGCCTCTCAAACCCTTATGGTGCCACCGCCGCTCCGCCACCAACTCCATCCAACCAATCAAACCTCCTCCCCACCTCAGAAGCTGCAGCCGACGCTCTCTCCTGCCTCCTCCACCGTCTTCCACCCACTCTTAATTTCTCCCTGCGCTCTCGCAAATCTTCTGATTCCACCACCACAACTACCACCACTATTCCTCCCTTAATCTCTCTCTCCGACCATTCCTCTACTCTTAATTCCAATATACCAACCGCCGCTTCCTCCCATGGCTTCTTCGAACTCACCGACCACTCGATTTCCTCCGATTTAGCTCTCTCAGCCGAGTCAGATTCCATTTCTCTTTTCAATCTCACACACGAAGAAAAATCATCGCGTTTTCCGAAGAACTGGCCGCTCGGTTACGACGCCGGCGACGACGACGATGACGTAAACGAGAGCGCCGGTAGTGAATCTGAATCATTCTGTTTTGACTCGGATTGTTCAGCTGAGTCAACTCAGTCGGAGCTGAGTTCACTCAGTGAGTTTACTCGTGAGATGAAGAAGCTTGGACTGGAGGTTATGGAAGTTGTGTTTCGGGCATTGGGTTTTGGGGACTTAACCCGTGGAGTTTGTGGTTTAATGTGGGTTTCTAATCAAGCCGGTGGTTCAAAGAATAGACCGAATTCGGCCGGTCGGATGTATCCGTATGTTGTCGGGTTGCAGTATCAGGTAAGAGGTGAGAAGCATACTATGCTGACGGATGCGGGTTGGGTTAATGTCTCGCCCCGATTGGGATCCGTATTGGTCACCCTCGGTGATATCGCTCAGGTAAATTAAATGACATGCAAATGTTTGGGTAAATTGTAATGATAGTGTTAAAATAACTCTAATACAACAAAATGTGATCATAATAATTCTATTTTGTGTTATAACATAACGTATTTTATCACCATTAACTACGTAATATCTTATTTGGAAAATCTTCATGTGCATCGATTCGTAAACATAAATGCATAATATGTTATACGCGGTGCACCGAACCGTAAAGTTTTCATATGCATGTGTATCGAAGCGTAGATGTATAACATGTCTTATACACTTGTTCGGATCATTTAGGCGGTCACTACGTTTACAAATATCTATTTATGCTTGGATTCACTCTCACATCATGAGTAGTTTTATTTCACTCATATTTATTGTGTCATGACATACATGGATATAATGTCACACCATTATTGGAATAGTTGATTGGTTGTGATAATAATATTTTTTTTGTGTTAAAAGTATGCTTATTGATATATATTTTTTTAAGTGTCATTTTCTCAAAGTTTGTAATAAAGATCACTTATAATAAAACTATCACAATTTTTGATAGTGTGTGAAAGTTGATCTAATATTTAGGTGATTAAAAAAATTTGAAATGGCTTACATTTGTTGGAGGATTAACTGAAAAAATAATTTTTTTTACATGTCACACAAGCACACTATCAAGGACAAAATTGGGCTCTAAAATGACGTGTGTTTTTTTTTTTTTGTCATTATTATCGAAATAATGCATCAAATTTCTGAATGTCTAGTAATTTTTTATTTTATTTTTTTAGAATATGAATACTTTATAAGCATTGGGTTAAGTACATAGTCAAAATCTTACACCTTAAAATGGAATGATGAATTCATAAATAAAGCAAAAGAATTATAGTAGTAGTAGATTGCGTATGTGTATGTGATTGAATAACCTTGAAGTCACAATTTGTTCAAATGAAATGGTGTTTTTGGCGTATGGAGTTTATCTAATTGATTTATGTTTCTTGCCGGTTCTCTTGACTTTTCATGTGTATGTTAGTCGTGTCGATATTTTTTTTTTTCGTTCATTACATCAGTCAAACTAATGATACACTAAGTAATGATACAAACATAATCAATTCGTCACAATTTGTGTCCCTGTTATCTAGACTCAAAAAAATTCCCAAAGTATTAAAACGGTTAGTACACACTACACAAGCATGTGCACACATTTTGTTTGTTGTTATGACAATGGAAAATGAAAATGATGTCTATTTTTTTATTAACAAATAAGTGCATAGATAAAAGTACTGTAAGTTTAAAGAATTTTGACCTATGTGGTGGATGCTTTTAGGGCATAACATAGTGGCAAACAACCTTTTTGTTAACCTCTTTCCAAATTGGATTAATTTGTAAATCAAGTCTAGTAAAAAGGAGGTTCTACTATGGAGACTCCAACATGTGAAATGACCACAATGACATAATCCTGACCACACAAGCCATCCTCGCGCTGCCCAGAATGCGCTTACACACACTGTTACTTTCTTTGTTTGAAATCTTAGATTAAATTTCCCAAGTAAAACCACAATATCTTTTTCTCTCTCTTTTTTTATTTATTTATTTTAAAAAAACCCTTATAAAAGTCATTCTTAAAGGCTTCATAACAATTATCAAAGCCGTATAAAAGTTGATTATAGAACCGAAAATAATACATGCTTGTCATAGTAGCGTGACTTTAACAACCATATATGCCTATTTGTTATAATAATTAATGCTAGATATCATTATAGGTATGGTGCAACGGCATGTTGAAAAAGGTGAGAAGTAGAGGGTTACCCGTCATCACGGATGACACGAGCAACACCGTTAACTCGATAACCATGACATTGTTACTTACCCTTCCTCTTGAGAGCATTGTTACTCCCTTGCTTCCAAAGTTTTTCTTTGGGCCGTTTTCGCTTCCAAAGTCGCTGGTTGTCAATCACGATCAAGATGATCTGGAAAAACGTGATTCTGAAACTCACGAGGAAGAAGATGAAAAAGAGAAGGAGAAGGAGAAGGAAGAGAGATTGTTTCACACTTTTTCCTTCGAAGACTATGCCTGGAGAATCTACCACGAGCGTTTACCTTCTACTAAGGATCCACTTGTTAGATATCGCGTTTAAAGTTTTGAATTTGTTATTGTGGAATTAAGGATTCTTATAATTTTCTTGCATAGATCAATGTTATTGTGTTGAGGATGTAAAAAAATGTGTTCAGAATGAAGAAATGAAAGCATACTTCCATGGGGAAATATGAATTGAATTCTGAACACACGATTTACATGAATCCATACGATAACTTGCTTGTGTTTTCGAGTAATTCTATTGTCACAACCACTCCGACACAATAAATGTTACAATCTGATATACTATCTGTTTAAAGATGAATTATACTCTTGCTGCTGCATCATGTGTGGTCTTACTGATACGTCAGATTATGTTAAAGTGGTTGTGGCACTATTCTTTACTCTACTTTTTTTTTTTTTTTTTTTTTTTTTTTTTTTTTTTTTTCTTCTTTCAAAGTTGAAGATCTTGAGGTTTGCCATTTGTAAATGGATGGATATGTTACAGTATATCTAAGGTAGCATGCCATGCATTGCAATGTTATTTCTACACATTTATTCATTTTATGCCATGAAATGCTACCTTGTATTCATAAGATGTTAAAAACCATGACTTTTGATTCAAGATGAATACTTATATATACATTTTAAAGTTGATGCTTAGCATTTCATAATCATGAAAAATGAACATCTAAGTAAGTATGTACATTTATCAAGAAATTGTGGATAATAATAAATGACCGGTATATGAGGAGTTCAACAACACTTATAAGTATGTATTTGCCAAGAAATTGTGGATAATAATAAATAAAAGAAACACGTGGTTTACCGTTAGATATTAGATATGACACATCAACATATAAGAATGATGTAGACACAAAGTCTAGGGGAGGTAAAGCCTATCCGATCATTTTTTTTCCTTTCTAAATATAAAACACCTACAAAATCCATCTCAATCCACCAAAACATATTATTGTGAACAGTAAATCATAAAATATCATCAAGTAATAATAGGTTATCTATGACCGTCTTACAAATATTTTACCATCTTTCCCAAATTTTTTTTCTTTTATTTTTTATCATTATTCATGTAATTTTGACATCCATGTATATAAACTAGATTGGATCTTGCGTTATAAAACGGGTCATAATATAGGTTACAAACTATGTGCTGTATTGGGCAGATCTCCTAAAGCCCAATGTATTCATCATTTTACGAGACAAGCCCATTTAACAACCTTCCACACACCTTACGATCAACCTATTATATCCTGAAAATTTATCCTGGGCGATTTCCTCTTGAATCAAGCTTTACGCGCAAGATCTGACCACACAATTTCCACATACGAGGCCAGTGTATTCCACCTCGTGAAATTGTGTGGTCAGATCCTCGCCACGTAGCCTGGCTTCCTCTACTAAGCGAAATCCCTCTGATCAAACGACCTTATATCCTGGAAAATTATCCTGGAATTTCCTCTTAGGGAGCTCGTCTTACGCGGCGATCTGGGCCACACACTTTCCACATACGGGGCCGTGTGTATTCCACCTCGAAATTGTGTGGTCAGAGATCCCCGCCACGTAGCCTGGCTCCTCTACTAAGCGAAATCCTCTGATAAATCACTCCATTATATCTTGCCTTACAGTCATCCACCAAAACCCACCCAAGCACTCCACACCGCCACCTGTCACATGGTACAACATGATCATCCATCACGACCCATCCCACTACCACATGCGACGCATAAAATTTATCTCTGAGAGTCTTCACAAGACTGCTTCTGTTAGATCTGTGACATTTTTACAAGAAGACAAAATAATGTTTGTATATATGTCATAGATCTAAATAACCAGTACATAACGGAGATTACGAGTAAGGATTCCGACGTCCAGCCCATCTTTACCCGCCACAATACACCGCACCGCTATTGGTTTCCGTACGCCCTACCCCTAACACCGTATGCCACCACTCACCATCGTCACCCACCTTATCACCACCATCAGCCGCCATCAGTACCTCTCCGATACCTACTGCCATTACAGATCTCACCACCACCCTTAGCCTAATATCACATTTACCTATTATGTCACTTCTTAGTTGTTACCTTACATTAAAAAAGTTGTTTATTTTAATAGTATCCTTTATTATCGATTTCATTTTTTTCCGATAAAAATTGTATTGTGTAGCCTTCTAATTATTACTTTCCTAAAGAGTATATGCAAATTTTTTTTCATTTATTATTGTATATTTGATTTCGAATATAAGCTGTTGGATCACACTTGCCATTCAGACGAACCCTCTCCTCTCCCACTATCTTCTTTCTCTATTGCCATCTTTTCCTTTTATTTTTCCTCAATATTTATTCACTTCACTGAAAGAGGCCGAGGGTTCTAGATCTCAGTGCGTTAATCGCTGTAGTTCTTAGATTCGTTGTTAATTAATCACAGAACGTTCAGATCCGGCGTTTCTGAAGCGGATCTTTGATCTCTCGCCACCATGGCTGCAGCTAATGCTCCGATCACTATGAAGGAGACCCTAACGGTAACATGATGTTTCTGATCATTTTTATTCTGTTTACTGTACGTTCGTACTGATTAGTGTTAATTATATGTTGATTTTAGCAGGAACTGTTCATTTACTGCCATTTTTTTGAGGATTTGAATTTGTTCTGTATGACGATTTGAATGGTATTTGTACTAGATAGCTGGAATGCCTGAGTTTTTGTAGTGTAGGTGTGATGGGTGCGTTTGGTTGAGCTATATGTAATTAGGAAGGTTGATCTAGTTCATGATTTTGGTTCTGAGATTCATATTGGGATAGTAATTGTGGTCTGTATGCTTCGGATGTTATAATTGTGTAATTTTCATTCCTTTTATTTCACCATCATACTGACTCAGAGTTGATTATTGGTTGATTTTAGCAGAAACCGTTCACTAACGGTCTTTTTTGAGGCTTTGATTCTATTTTATTAGATGATTTGGATCATATTTGGACTAGATATGTGATGGATGCATTTCGTTGAGATATGTAATTAGGAAGATTGATCTAGCTCATGATTTTGGTTCAGAGATTCAATTCGGGATAGTAATTGTGCTATGTATGCTTTGAATGGTATAATTGTGTAATTTTCATTTTTCATTCCGTTTAATTCACCTTCATACTGATTCAGAGTTAATTATTGGTTGATTTTAGCTGAAACTGTTCGTTAACTGCCTTCTTTCTGGCTTTGAATTTCTTTTCTTAGATGATTTTGAATAGTATTTTGACTAGATAGCTGGAATATAAGAGTTTTTGTAGCATAGATGCGATGGATGTTTTTCCTAAGATATGCAACTAGGAAGATAATTCTACTTCATGATTTCGGTTCATGGATTGATTTTAAAGTAGTAATTGTGCTTTGTATGCTTCCGATGGTATAATTGTGTAATTGTTGTTGTTGCAGTTGACAGCCCTAGGGATCAATCCACAGTTTATCACATTCACGAATGTGACTATGGAATCAGATAAGTATATATGTGTCCGTGAGACTGCCCCTCAAAACAGTGTGGTAATAATTGACATGAATATGCCAATGCAACCTTTAAGGAGACCAATAACTGCAGACTCAGCCCTTATGAATCCAAATTCCAGAATATTGGCGTTGAAAGGTATACTACCATGTGTGGATTTTTCACACAAATTGTGATTTATTATTGTGCTTCATATAGCACCATGTATGTGTTTTTGCTGCGATATTTCTCTGGAACCTAAAATTTAATTCCAAACTTTAACTGTTCAATGTACACAAGGATTATTAAGGAACTTGGTTATATGATAATTGCAAAACGGATCTGTAAAAACTTTTTACCGCGCCTTATTCTCGTTTATCAAGTTTTAGTAACTCATCTTTTATATAAACATGATGATGTAGTGTTGATGCGGTTTGATGTGTCTTGTACTTTGTATCTTGAATGCCAATGTTTGCATTGGCTTTGGCTTCTCTATACATGTTTGAGAGTTAAATGGGTTTGAATTGGGAGGGTCATTATAATTTCTGTTAGATTTTCATTTTACATTGACATTTGTTAATCATATGTATGTTTTTTATGTTCTGAAGCTCAACTTGCTGGAACTACTCAAGACCACTTGCAAATATTTAACATCGAGGCAAAAGCGAAACTGAAATCTCATCAAATGCCTGAGCAGGTGCTTCCTCCTTGTATAAGATTACCCTCTAAGTCATGTGTCTGTTTTATAGAGTAGTTCATGTCCTGATGATTTATTGATACATTTGTACAGCATCTTAGCTAAAATGTGCTTCTATATATATCCCTTGTTTTTATGTAGGTTGTTTTCTGGAAGTGGATTACACCGAAGATGTTGGGTTTGGTTACTCAAACTTCCGTGTACCACTGGTCAATTGAAGGTACTTTTTTTTGGATTCAATCTGTAGTACTCAAGTATATTTTGTCTAATGTTTATCAATGCATAAGAGCTTAATGTTCAGTTATGTTGCCTAAGGTCTCAGTAGGTTTACTTATGCCTTTGTGTTGTAAGGATGTAATTCACGAAGTTCCATCCATTTGTATTGATGTAATTTCACAGAAGTTTCATCCATTTTATGGTGCAGGGGATTCTGAACCTGTAAAAATGTTTGATAGAACGGCTAATTTGGCAAACAATCAGATTATCAACTATAGGTGTGATCCGTCTGAAAAGTGGTTGGTTCTGATTGGAATTGCTCCTGGGTCACCTGAGGTTTGGCATTACCTTCTTTCATACTTGTATTGGTGCAGTGTAGATTTTCTCCTAAGATATTTAGTTGCCGTGTTTCTGTCCTCTGTCATAATGTTGCTGTTCTTACTCTTCTTTTTGTTTATCTAATAGAGACCTCAACTGGTGAAAGGAAATATGCAGCTGTTTTCTGTGGAACAACAGCGCAGTCAATCTCTTGAAGCCCATGCTGCTTCCTTTGCCTCTTTCAGAGTATGGCTGTCTTCTGTACATTTGAGTTTGCCATCATAATAAGGTTTCTCATGTAAATAATCTGACTGCTTGTTTTTTGGTTAATGGATCAGGTATCTGGAAATGATAAAGATTCCATTATTGTATCGTTTGCTACAAAAACCATAAATGCTGGACAGGTTATCTCCAAATTGCATGTTATTGAGCTCGGAGCCCAGCCAGGTCTAGTTCTTTTGCTGTGATTCTGTCTTGAAACCTCATCTTTTACCAATCTTGCTTGTGTTGAGTTTGACTTGCAGCCATGTACGCTTGATTTTCATGCCCTTTTCATGTTTTCCTTTTTGCGAAGCATACTTTGTTGTCTTTGTGGAAGCGGTTTTGGATTCAGACTTTGTTTGCTTTCTATATGTTACACATGCACATGGTAAAGAGAGGCGTGGGATTGCTAACTTGGGATCCGTCTCCCTTTTATTCATTGTATAGAAGTCAAGTCTATCAGATAAGGATATAGGAGAAGTATAAAAGTCAAGATTAATGTAATCATATACAATGTCTATCTGAAATCTCTAAAGATAAACATATCGATCTCTATCACTTTCTATCCTTGTCTTTTTTGTCCTTACCAGTTTTATTCTTATCATTTTCATATGTTGACAGTATATTTGTCAGATTTATTGAATTGGTGCAGTGGCGCATAATTTGCTTACTGTCTCATTTGTGTGTGCACGCTCGGGCACGCCTGTTTGTATACAGGAATACCCAGCATCCCGTTTATCACTTGTTCCCAGCGCCCGACTCTTTTAGAGCATTCTAAGTCCTGCCGCCCCAGATTCTTTGGTAAATCGACATGTAAAAAAAGTGACCGTGAGATCCTGAAATTCCTTAGATAAGCAGCAAAGGTTGGACGACAGCACTCCCCATTTTCACAATCTGTCTTGTTTTGAGAGCCTAGCAGTCAGATTTCTAGAGCATATATACGCATCAGCTTTTTAAAACCATTTTCTCCACACGGCAAGTTGACCCTCGTGATATTGCATGGTTACTGCACTTTTGAGAGAGAAAGAACCCCCAGTAGGTAACCAGGTTAACTTATAAGAACAACTTAGCCTTCATGGCAGGTTTGTGAAGAACTGAATTCTGAACCCGTTGTCCCCTCTTCTTTTAGGTGGCCATAGCCAACTCTCAACTGTTTTTGGGTAGATTCATCACAATTATTAATCCGTACACCCCAGTTATGCCAGTTTTCATACAAGAAAAATGTCCATGCCATTACCCGTCTGTACAAGTGCCTTGTTTTTTTAGAAATGTATGGTTTCCCTGTAGCCTCTCTAATATCATCCAGCTGCCTTAGGTTAGTTCATATGCTGGTCTGTCTGTGTTTAAGATGTTCCCAATTGCTATTTCTTCTTGTTTGATGATAGTCTTGGGAACTAAAACATACTATTTCTGCTTATTCCAGGGAAGCCCTCTTTTACAAAGAAACAAGCAGATCTTTTCTTTCCTCCCGATTTTGCTGATGATTTTCCTGTGGCAATGCAGGTAATTGGTTCCTTTCAATATTATTTACTCTTCTTCTTCTTGTTTCATGTCTTTTTTAGTTTGTTTGAGTTTAATTTTCCCTGTTTCGCTGCTGTTCTCATCTTGACAGATATCCCATAAATATAGTCTGATCTATGTCATCACAAAGCTTGGACTCCTTTTTGTGTATGACTTGGAAACTGCTACTGCTGTTTATAGAAATAGGATCAGTCCAGATCCTATATTTTTGACCTCAGAAGCATCATCAGTTGGGGGCTTCTATGCTATTAATAGACGTGGACAGGTGCTACTTGCCACTGTGAGCGAGGCGACAATCGTGCCATTTGTCAGCGGTCAAGTATGATAGCTAACTTCTCTCTCGTCCTTGTTATTTGATTCCTTGTAATTTTCTACTTTGGGAACATATGGCAGTTCCTTTTGTTCTAAAATTCTGTCCGCTGTATTTGTCAGTTGAATAATCTGGAGCTTGCTGTCAGTTTGGCCAAACGAGGAAATCTGCCTGGTGCTGAAAATTTGGTGAGTCTTTATAGGCTTTTCACTATTCAAGTAGTGTTGCTGTTCTGCCGCATATGGTGAAGTTGACTAGGTGGTAGAGTCATGAACCTTGTCGTTCAAGGAAAGTTAGCTTGATTGGGGACAAAATACAACTATTTGTGGTAGAAATAGCAACTCACGGATAAACTTTTATTGTTGCAGGTTGTCCAGCACTTCCAAGAGTTATTTGCCCAAACAAAATATAAAGAAGCTGCTGAGCTTGCCGCGGAATCTCCTCAAGGTATCCTCCGGACGCCGGACACCATTGCCAAGTTTCAGGTATGTAGCATGCAGATCTTTGTGTTTGAGGTGGTTTTGGTCCTTCTGGAAACAAGTCCCTGTTGCACTACTTGGGTTGTGATTCAACTACTGATTCTTTTTGGCCTAGATTTTATGAACATGCATTATTAATTAGTTGTCTCATCATTGTTTTTCTTTTGCAGAGTGTTCCTGTCCAAGCTGGACAGACACCACCGTTGCTGCAGTACTTTGGAACACTCCTGACCAAAGGGAAACTTAACGGCTTTGAATCGTTAGAGTTGTCACGACTTGTTGTGAATCAGAACAAAAAAAACCTTTTGGAGAATTGGCTCGCAGAGGACAAATTAGAATGCACCGAGGAACTTGGTGATCTTGTGAAGGTAAACAAATTCCCAGATCATTTTAATACCTATCAGCATAACTGGCCTCTCATGTTTATTGGTTTATTTCTTCTATATTTTAAGTATGAGCTTTCTGTTTTACATGTAGACCGTGGATAATGATCTTGCCCTCAAAATATACCTCAAAGCAAGAGCGACTCCTAAAGTTATTGCAGCGTTTGCTGAACGGAGGGAGTTTGATAAGATACTTGTATATTCGCAGCAGGTTAGTGTCATGGAAGCTTCATCTTGTATATGGCTGAAATAATTTGATACAACCGTCAATAAGCTATTCTGCATGTGAGTTCATTGGGTTACCCAGAGCATAATCTTATGATTCTGCTCTCTGAAACAGGTCGGCTATACACCTGACTATCTGTTCCTTTTGCAAACCATTCTGCGGTCAGATCCTCAGGTATGTGTAAGGGATTGACAGTTAATTGGTCAGCTACTTTTTACTGCTCTTAACTGTATATGCTAATACATTTTCATTGTATTAGCATTCTTCTTGATTTTTTCACTTAACATATATTATCTGTTATCCACTTCTGCGATGGTTTGACAGAAACTTGGTCGGTTGTGTAGTAAACTGACATTTTGCTTTTTTTTTTTTTTTTTCAGGGGCAGTTAATTTTGCCCTAATGATGTCCCAGATGCCAGATGGTTGCCCTGTTGACTATAACACCATAACCGATCTTTTTCTACAGGTTTTTGAATGCTCTATTTCATTTTGTGCATTATATATATTCTTTGGTTGTGCTTTTAAGTAGTTTGTCACGCAGTTATACTATACCTGAGTTCTGATTATTTGTGTGCTGCAGAGGAACATGATTCGAGAGGCAACCGCGTTCCTTCTGGATGTTTTAAAGCCCAACTTACCAGAACACGCATTCCTTCAAACTAAGGTCTGTTTTGGCTTGCCAAGTTTTGACTTAAGCAGGAGTTCTTTGCCTTTTCTCTTTAGGTCCCTATCTTCGGAGTTTGACAATTTTTTTTTTCTCACATCAGGTTCTTGAAATTAATCTCGTCACTTTTCCTAATGTGGCTGATGCTATTCTAGCAAATGGTATGTTTAGCCATTATGACCGTCCTCGCATTGCTCAGCTTTGTGAAAAAGCTGGTCTTTACGTCAGAGCTCTTCAGGCAAGTTATGATCCGTATTGTTGCAACTCCTGCTTTTTTTTGATCCCTTAATTATAATCCACTTCTTTTCTTATGTTTTATTGCAGCACTACAACGAGTTGCCAGATATCAAGAGAGTGATAGTAAACACTCACGCAATTGAACCACAGGTGGGTATCATACTGATTGTGTTGCTTTGTAGTATAAATCAGGAAAAGTTGGTTGACCCTGTCTTTTTGTTTCTTTTCTGGTACAGGCTCTTGTAGAATTCTTCGGGACTCTGTCACAGGAGTGGGCATTGGAGTGTATGAAAGATTTGCTATTAGTCAACTTGAGGGGCAACCTTCAAATAATTGTTCAGGTATCTTCCCCTTCTTTTCTCAGTATTTTTTTCCAAACTCTTGTTGGGCATCGATTTTTGTAATAGTAGTTCATGGAAAGTGATTACGTCACAATAAGCTTGTTCATATATTCAGTTCAGCAGTTTTCGGCGAGTTTTGGGGTAGATGAGGGCGTAAATTAGATTTAGAACTAAATAATTGGGTATATAATCTGGTTTGGTAGCAGTGGACCATAAATAGCTATGTAATACTTGAGATTTTGAGATCCAGAACATCAGGTTTTGAAAAATCCCGTTCAAAAAAAGAAAAAAAGAAAAAAAAAGAAAAGTAAAATGGAAAATGGCGAAATTTCCGTAACAGTTGAATGCAATGTCTGATGCGCAAAGTGTGAGTTATTGAGTGTCTTAAAATCATCTATACGCCTGTGGGACCCATCGAAATACTTGATGTTTGTTTTGTGGTCCAACTTTCTGTATGCAGGTTGCTAAAGAATATTGTGAGCAGCTAGGTGTTAATGCTTGCATAAAGCTTTTCGAACAGTTTAAGTCTTATGAAGGGTTATACTTCTTTTTGGGTTCGTATTTGAGCTCAAGGTAATCTGCACCAAAAATTTCTACAGTATGTTTATTGGATATGTTTGTTTTTGCTTTATCGCTTTAACGCTGTTGGGATGTGCAGCGAGGACCCTGATATTCATTTCAAGTACATTGAAGCTGCTGCAAAGACTGGACAAATTAAGGAGGTGGAGCGTGTGACTAGGGAATCTAACTTCTATGACCCTGAGAAGACGAAAAACTTCTTGATGGAGGCCAAGCTTCCAGATGCTAGGCCTTTAATCAACGTGTGTGATCGGTTTGGTTTTGTTCCGGATTTGACTCATTACTTGTATACAAGCAACATGCTTCGGTACATTGAAGGTTATGTCCAAAAGGTTGGTGTCTCTTTATAAAACGTTATTTGCATGCGCTTATTTTGCACTTCTGAATCTTGTGTTTTTTCTCGATAGGTGAATCCTGGAAACGCGCACCTTTGGTTGTCGGGCAGCTACTAGATGATGAATGCCCGGAAGATTTTATTAATGGCCTGATACTCTCTGTTCGTTCCCTGCGTCCTGTAGAGCCACTTGTTTAAGAGTGTGAGAAAAGGTTCTGTGTCATTTTAAAGACCCGTTAGTGCCTACCTTTTTGCTGTAGTTTCTTATCTGTTGTTGTCTGATTTCAGGAACCGTCTTGATTTGCTTACTCAGTTTTTAGAGCATCTGGTAAGTGAAGGAAGCCAAGGCGTGCACGTGCACAATGCTCTGGGTAAAATCATTATAGACAGTAACAACAACCCTGAGCACTTCCTGACCACTAACCCTTACTACGATTCACGGGTGGTTGGAAAGTACTGTGAGAAACGTGATCCCACTCTTGCTGTTGTTGCCTATCGAAGGGGGCAGTGTGACGATGAACTCATCAATGTCACCAATAAAAACTCGTTATTTAAGTTGCAGGCTAGGTGAGATGCATTTTTTCTCTCTCTTAAGATCTTTATATATTTGGTCAAAGAATTATCGTAACTTATGTGCTTTTTTGTTGTGTGTCAGGTATGTCGTTGAAAGAATGGATGCTGATCTTTGGGAGAAGGTCCTGACTCCAGATAACGAGTTCAGACGTCAGCTTATTGACCAGGTTGTATCTACTGCTCTTCCTGAAAGCAAGAGCCCCGAACAAGTTTCTGCTGCTGTTAAAGCATTTATGACCGCTGACCTTCCACACGAGCTTATCGAGCTTCTTGAAAAGATTGTTCTTCAAAATTCAGCATTTAGTGGAAACTTCAATCTTCAGAACTTGCTGATCCTGACAGCCATAAAGGCAGATTCTTCGAGAGTAATGGATTACGTCAATAGACTTGACAACTTCGATGGACCTGCAGTTGGGGAAGTAGCTGTTGAAGCCCAATTGTACGAAGAAGCCTTTGCTATTTTCAAGAAGTTCAATCTGAACGTACAAGCCGTCAATGTGCTGTTGGACAATATACGTGACATCAACCGTGCAGTGGAGTTCGCTTTCAGGGTTGAAGAAGATGCTGTTTGGAGTCAGGTAGCTATAGCACAACTGAGGGAGGGATTAGTCAGCGACGCAATCGAATCCTTTATTCGAGCTGATGATACGACTAAATTCTTAGAGGTCATACGCGCTGCTGAGGATGCAGACGTGTACCATGACTTGGTGAAGTATCTGCTCATGGTTAGGCAGAAGACCAAGGAGCCGAGGGTTGATAGCGAGCTAATTTACGCATATGCTAAAATCGATAGGCTGGGTGAGATCGAGGAATTTATTCTCATGCCAAATGTTGCAAATCTTCCTAATGTTGGTGACCGCCTATACGATGAGGCTTTATACGAGGCTGCAAAAATCATATTTGCATTTATTTCAAACTGGGCCAAGTTAGCTTGCACCCTCGTGAAGTTGAAGCAATTTCAAGGTGCCGTTGATGCAGCTAGGAAAGCAAACAGCGCAAAGACATGGAAAGAAGTCTGCTTTGCTTGCGTTGATGCTGAGGAATTTCGTTTGGCCCAGATTTGTGGTCTTAACATTATTGTACAGGTACGTGCATTTAGTATATGCCATACTCATCCTTGTACTTAAGGAAACTCTCAATTTCGAAAAAAATACTTAATATAATAATGTGTTATTCGTACAGGTTGATGATTTGGAAGAGGTTAGCGAGTATTATCAGAACCGGGGATGCTTTGACGAGTTGATATCTCTAATGGAAAGTGGTTTAGGATTGGAACGAGCACACATGGGTATATTCACAGAGTTGGGCGTTCTTTATGCAAGATACCGCTATGAGAAGCTAATGGAACACATTAAGTTATTTTCTACGCGTCTGAACATTCCCAAGCTTATCCGAGCTTGTGATGAGCAGCAACACTGGAAGGAACTTGTGTATTTGTATATCCAATACGATGAGTTTGATAACGCCGCCACTACCGTCATGAATCATTCCCCAGATGCTTGGGATCATATGCAATTCAAAGACATCATTGTCAAAGTTGCTAATGTTGAATTATACTACAAGGCTGTGCATTTCTACTTACAAGAACACCCTGATCTCATTAACGATGTTCTTAATGTTCTTGCTCTTCGCGTTGACCATACGCGCGTAGTGGACATTATGAGAAAGGTTTGTTTTATTCTCTCTGTTTGATGTTGTCTTGTATATAGGAAAACCCTTGTTGCTAAAATGGTTTTGGATTGGAATTCAGGCTGGACATATTAAGTTGGTGAAGCCGTACATGGTAGCGGTGCAGAGTAACAACGTTTCAGCCGTAAATGAGGCTCTGAATGAGATTTATGTTGAGGAGGAAGACTACGAGAAATTACGCGAATCAATTTATTATCATGATAATTTCGATCAGATTGGCCTTGCACAAAAGGTGACCTTTATCTGTACTTATTTAGTTTTTGTTGCCTTGTATTTTGCTTGATGTTAACCTATATTCCTTATAAATGTGCATTTTACCAGATCGAGAAGCACGAGTTTGCTTGAGATGAGGCGTGTTGCTGCATATATTTATAAGAAGGCAGGTAGGTGGAAGCAATCCATTGCATTGTCGAAGAAAGACAATCTTTACAAAGATGCAATGGAGACGGCTTCACAATCTGGGGATCGGGAGCTTGCTGAGGAGCTTCTCGTTTATTTCATTGAACAGGTATCATCCACATAGCCATGGTTAGGAGATATTTTATTTTTATTTTAGTGTATACATTCTAAATTTATTACTTCTTTTGCAGGGAAAGAAGGAGTGCTTTGCTTCATGTCTTTTTGTTTGCTACGATTTGATACGTCCAGATGTTGCGCTTGAGCTAGCTTGGATGAACAACATGATTGACTTTGCCTTCCCATACCTGTTGCAGGTTTTTTTCTTTTTCTTTTTCCTCTCTCTCTTGGTGCACCATTTACTTGTTCATGTTCTTCGGTTTTTGTTTCTTACACGTTTTAATTGGCTTTTTGCACTTATTGTATTTGTGGTACATTTTGTAGTTCATCCGTGAGTACACTGGGAAAGTAGATGAGCTGATCAAGGATAAAATTGAAGCTGTCAATGAAGCAAAAGCCAAAGAGAATGAAGAGAAAGATGTTATGAAGCTGCAGGTACTTGTTCCCATATGATATTTTATTATTATTATTTTTTTTTCGTCTCACTTTTCGCGTTCTATCTACCTAAATTTAACTTTATTTTTCTGTCCTATTTGAGTCAAAGGGGCTTGTTATTGGCACCACAACAGATCTACCGTGGCACCACACTTCGGGCTTAGTTTCGACTTTGCAGAGGTTGAAGGTGGACATTCGACCCCTTGCAGAGTTGAATGTTGAGCTTAGATTTGACTCAAATAGAGGTCAAATGTCACTGAGGTGCTCCAAAAGTATAGATCCACCGTGGTGCCAAAGTCAAAATGTATATTCAAAATGGGAAACTCATTTGTTTTTATTGTATTGCAGAATATGCATGCTCAGTTGCTGCCGCTTGCTTTACCAGCACCACCAGGTATGATGGGAGGAGGAGGGTATGGTGTCCCACAACCTCCACCAAACATGGGTGGCATGGGTATGCCACCTATGCCCCCATTCGGCATGCCAGGCATGGGAATGCCCCCGATGGGCTCTTACTGATTTTACTGGTTTTACCCTCTTAAATAGAAGTTTCTCTTAAAGGGCAGCAGGTGCAGATTCGGAGTAAAGATGGTGGTTCTTCTGTTAAAGTCATAGTTTCTGGATAAAAAAAACTTTTCTTTGTAATATTCTTTGATTCTGGAGGCAATTTTTTGCAGTTATTAGCAGGCGGCAAAGATTATGATTTTCATTTTATATATATATATATATATTATATATGGTATCATATCAATATAGGATTGTGGTTGAACAGACTTTATTATTTTTGGATACTAATTTTCTCAGTGGATGTAGCTTCTTTTTTTTGGGCTTTTAAGTTGGAATGATTTTACCTTGCTTCCACGGATTCGGGTTTGAAAACCTATGTGGCTGTGCTTATGAGTTTTGTAATCAAGATTTGTGTGTTTAATGCTGTGTACATCCTTTATTTACAGTACCGGACATACTGGATGTTTTCGTGGAGCATTTGTACCAATGCATTTAGCAAATGAATGAATGTGATTTATCTGATTCACCACATTCTTATTACGTGGAAGTGATTAAAAAATACAGATAAGGGAAAATGTGATCTTGCAATACAACTGTCAAGACCCTTGTGAGTTTATAGCCGTCACCCACCTAATTTATATCCACCATCACCGCCTTTCATAGCCACTCGCTATACTTCCCACAATCCACCCAATAACCACCTCTATCGTCCCACCCACCGTCATCACCCATCTCACGGGCCACTACCTACCCCACAAACACCGTTGCTACTACCTATACTACCACCATCATCTGGCCACCACGCTCTTATTAAATCCTTATCTTGTCAATACCTTTAACCCACCACTTTACCCTTATCCGTCACAACCCACTTGATAGCCTACCCTCCGTCACAACCTGCCCCATCGTTACTTCGTCACCCTCACCATTAACACCAACCACCACGAACCGCCGGTTACACCTTACCACACCCACAACATGTCATCATCATCGACCGTTCTATTGAAATCGTGTCATTCCACACCGTTCAGTAAGATTAATTTGCATTTGAATCATGTTGTAAATCAAACATGCTATTATTATGGTGCGTTTGAATTGCTGGAATAAATAGAATGTAATGTTTTTTTTTTTCATTCCAGTATATCATTATGACATGATGTGAGAGAATGCAATGAATTTAATTCCATTAAAAAATGGATGGAATGGTTGGATGAAATGAAACGTAAGATAACCTGCAGTGATAAAAATCAACCACCATCGATGCCACAAGCACTTGCCACCTTCCATGCCACTCGTCTACCCATGACAACCCACCACTGTCATCCCCCACCACATCACCATCTGCCTACCCTCTCACCACCCTCATCATAGCTCACCACCACCCTCTACCACATCACCATCACAACCCGCCATACCATCACATATCGTTACCACCCACCTCATCACTACCCTCGCCACCACCCACCTCATTATCATATTCTCCATCATCAACCACAACCAACTCCATCGCCATCAATCTTCACTCGACCGCCAACCATCACCATACACCACACCACCATCGTCACTACAACCACTACTCTCGCCCACCACACATCATCTGCCGCCATCCACCACCATCACCGCCACCATCATCATTATCACCGATTATCACGCACTTTATCACTTATCGTGTCATTTTACGATATCATATATAATCTCATACACGTCATTCTATCGTGTGCCATACGTAAGTTTAAAATCACGTCAATTCCATCAATTCCATTCCACTCCAGTAATCCATCCACGCATTTTGAAATCAATATTATAAGTAATGTGCACATTTTCTATTTAAGAAGAAACAAAAAAAAAAAAAAAAAAAAAAAAAAGGTTTCAAAGGGAAAGGGTGATAATTCTGCTCACATCTCAACCGTGCGTTTCCGAACAAACCAGATTGGACCAACCGTGCCGATTTCTCCTCCATTTCTCATCTTTAACCACAACAGAATCGGAGCATCTAACAGTTTATTATAAACATCATCCTTTTCCTTTCTGATATGATATTTTAATGGTTGAAGCATTTCTTTGAGCATTTCATGGCTGTTTCGTTCAGCTCGTTCGTCGGCTTCAACTCCTCTGTAAGTTTTCCCATCGCCTTCTTATGTATTTTTACTTAATAGAAGTGTTCAATCAGAAATATTGCGGTAATTGTCGAAGAAATCGTTTCAATTGTGAAATTTTGATGGTTTTCTTTACCTGTTAGAGCTATTTCAACTCAGTGTGTGTGTGTGTGTGAGAGAGAGAGAGGGGATGCTATCTTATGAACATTTACAAGTTGTTTATGTGATTCTTGCTTCATTTTCGTGGACTTATCATAGTTGGCTAATAATTCATGATTTTATCATCACTAATTGATTATCCAGAAGAAGGGAAAGGAACAGTATTAGAAGATATGATATGCTCAATCTGTTCATATTGTAAGATCTAGTTTCTCTGTTCTTTGTTTCAACAACTACTTTTTAGGTGTTAATTATGGCAAGTCCTTGCAAGAATATTATGCTTCTCAAATTTCTAATCCTGAAAGTTAAAGCAGGAAATTGATGGATGATTAACGTTTGGATTTTGTGGAGATTTTCATGGACCGAATTTACAGTTGATCAACACGTTTCAATGGTTTTGTTATTGATGTTTAGTGTTAGGGCGTATTTATTGGCATTATACCAAATCTATCGTTTTTGGCACCATGGTTTAATCGACTTTTGCATAGTCAATTTCAGAGCTAATCGACCATGTGAATTGATTTTCAGCTCTTGAATCGACTAATGGCGCCCTGAGTGTTATTATAATATAGTGAAATAGCGGCATCAGAGTGTACTTATTTTCTTGGTTGGAGTACTGAATTGGCCCCTTATCGGCTTGTACATATGTGCTTATGAACCTATAGTTAAAAAGGCACTCGTTAAAGGCACCACACTTCAGATTAGAGTCGACTTTACAGAGGCCGAAAATGGATATTTGACCTCTAAAAAGTCGAATGGTGAGCTTAGATTCGGCTTTCAAGAGGTCGAATGTCAGTCTGATGCCCGTAACAACTGCCTAGTAAAAAATGCAACTTGAGCCTAATCATAATGTTCTTTCTCTCATTTCAATTTTCAGTTGAACCACCCACATGCCTCTAGGACTTGTTGGAGGACATCCATCAAGAACTTTAGGGATATGAAGTCCTCCGGAGGCGCGATACATTGGGTACTAAGTCCTACAAAAGGGAGGACTAAACTCATCAAATTCAAAGTGTTGTCAAATGGTGATAGTATAGTGACAGATACCACTAGTCCTCCAGATGTACAAAACACCGAAACTGACGAGCCCTTTTCTCCGAGTCCTTCGATTCCCGAGTCCTCAAATTTGGATCAAATTCTTTCGAATTTGGACATACCAGAAGAATCCCAGTTTTCTGATGATGATGACCCTTCTTCTGTCAGTAAAAAGAGTGTCTTAAAAAGATCACCACTAACTGCAAGAGAGAAAGTTAGGGCAGCTAGGGTACTTAGCCGTTACACCGAATCAAAAGCGTCTAAGAAACCCGCGATGGGAAGTAAGTTAATAGAGGCTTTAAAAGATGCTGATAAAGGAATGAAAACTTCCGGGCTACCGGAAGCTCCTACGAATATTTTTGATGACAGCAAAAGAGGGATGCCGAAAGCTGGGTTGACTTTCGATTTTCCGGGTGGTGCCGATTTGTTTTTCATCGTTTTTTCGTTTGTTTTTATAAGTACAGTTATGTTTGCAACAACATATGTTGTCTGGAAAGTTGGTGCTATACATTTTAATGAATCTTGAGGATGTAAATGTATATTAAAACATACAGATTTCAACAGGGTTTTTGCTTGTAGACATTTTCTTGTTGTTTTAGTGATGTTTTATTGGCAAAACTGCGATATTAGTCCTGTAACTTGACCTACTTAGCATTTTAGTCCCTGCTTTTGCTCCTGTTGGATTTGTTTTTTTTTCTTCCTTTTTTTTGCAATTTCAGTCTTTCGATACAGGAGGAGGCTGATTTTCAGGGAAAATCAATTTTGGTGGAAAAATGCCTCTATGTGACGTCGACAATGCAAACATCGAAAATTTTGCGAAATGCATCCTATAACTTGGCCTAATTAGAGGGTGCTAGTTTTTTTGTCCAAGTTAAATGACGAATTTTGTAATTTTCACGTGAAAATCGATTTTCCCTCCAATTTCAATCTGGCGATAATTTGGCCACGTCAGCTTCTTCCGGTGCCAGAACTGAAATTGCAAACAATAAAAAAATATAAAAAAAATCCAAGTACTAAAACTACAATCGAAGCAAAAACACGACTAAAATGGTAACAATGACAAGTTACTGTTGGGATAGTGTATCGTGTGTTGAGTGATTTACGAAACAGATCCGTAATTTACGGAAGAAATTACGGAATATTAAAGTAGAAAATAAATATTCGAACAAGAGATTATACGCATCAATTAGATCTAACAAAACAACTATTACCGTGCATATCTAGTTCAAACAATAGATAATAAATGTAGTATGCACAAAATAAAGGACTAAGACAAACCGAGGCGAGTAGTTACTTCTTTCTTAAGAAAATTGCTCCCGGTATGGTGCTTTGCGGTAGTGCATCGTCTCCCCAAGATACAACGGCTTACGTCTCGGATTTAGAGGCACTTCAAAAATCCGAGCTCGGCGAACTTACATAGTGCTCCGACTTCTCTTACGACTCAAAATCTAGATCTACATGAATGACTAGATCTATATGACACTCTCTTTTGTGGTGGAAAAGACAAGAGAAAAAAGCTGAATGAATAAACTTTCATCCATGGGGTTCTTTATATAGTGGAGAGGAGGGAGCCAAATCTTTAATCGATTGGCGAAACACATCATCAAACTTTTCCTTGGAAAAGTAACAACCGACTTTTCCTTCAAGGAAATCATCTAGCGAAATTATAAGGTTAATTTGAAATAATCAACACCTCTGATTGGTCGGATGATGTGTCGTCTGAATTCTGATTGGTCGTCCTGCACAAAAGTGTCTTGCCCCTTGGGGCACATCTATAAGAGAATACACTAGCTCTTATATTTGGAGCTCAAGTCTCCCATCTTTCCATGTGGGATATTGAGTTGAAGTCTTTCTTCAACTCTTATCTCCAACACATTTTCAACCAACTTTAGGCATTAATTTCTCATTCACCCGACATCCGAATCGAGTGATTCAAAAGCCCATCATCAACTATTCCGTATGGAGTATTTAATGATATCATTAACTCTCGATGACATACATCGGAGTCTATCCGTAAATCGCGCTAAAGTTGACCGTTCAACCCTTTAAAAGGGCTTTTTCTCCAACAGTTACATGACTAATCTTGCGCTTTACCGTCATATTGTGGATGAATGATGTTTACGAAAAGATAAAAGATGATTTGTTTTGACGGTTAAATGTGATAAAGTCTCATTCATGATTCATGAACAATCTCGAGTTTAATTCGTATAAGCTCACATTCGTTTGCTTGTTTAATTAAACGTGTCAAGCTCAAACATATTATTATGTTTGTTAATTAGATGAACGATCGCAAGTTAGCTCACAAAAGTTCATTTAAATTCTTTAAAAAAAAGTTCATTTAAATTTGTGAAAAACACACACACGTATTGATCATTTCATCCTCGAAAACAAGGGTCGTTCTATCATGGAGACTCCCTAGTAGGGAACTGCCTACGTGGCAGGATCTGGACCACACAGTTTCCTGAGGTGGAATACACAATGCCTGGGTGGTCCACTTCAGAAAACTGTGTGGTCCAGATGCTGCCACATCTCCGGTTCTCTACTAGGGAGTCCCCATAATAGAATTTTTCCGAAAACAAACTCAAATGGACTCATCATTAAACCTATATATAGACTATTTCACGTCCTTTATGTTAGTTGAGATAATGATTGATAAATCTAATATAAATTATCTCAATCTTTGCTTGTTTCCATTTTACCCACTTTCACAATGGAGGGAAAGTCGTAAAAAAAGGAGTTGAGACGTTCAACTCGAGCTCGATCAAAATATTAATGAGCAGAGCTCAAACATGAAATTTTATTTATGTACTAGAATAACAGTATCAAATATTTGACTCGATTCGATTCATGTACACTACCAATATACTTTTAGGGTATCATTTGTGAAATTTGACATTTTTATAGGCGAATTTTACACAAAACTAAATCTCTGGAGAGTCGAAAGAAAATTTGACCTCTGCATAGTCGATTTTTTTTTTTGTCAGTGCGATGTCGAAATATATTGATGTGGTGCGATTGACAATGTCATATATATATATATATATATATATATATATATATATATATATATATCATCGATGGCGATCAGGGAATATATTTCATTGGTGTCACAAGATGCAAAATCTACATCTTTTATCCAAAAAAATTCCAATTAAATTACCGAAATCAAAACATCAATTTTTATCGATAAAATGACATTTTTTAACAACAAAACTACATAGTTTTAATAATAAATTTTTTTTTATTTTATTTTTATAGAAATTGAGTGGGGTCACGTGACCCCCTGGGTAGGCTGGGTCCGCCCCTGTATATCATGTAAAGTTGATTTGGTGATTTGAAGAATCATTGGAGGATGCTCAAGAAGTCATTCAACAATCCAACTTGCACATGAGGCTGATTTTTTCAAGATATCATTGGTTTATCTTATATATCTATATTTTTTAAATATTTTATATATTAAGATCTTATCCGCTTAAAAAAGATAGATACTTGTAGTAGTTTGTCAAAAAAGCCTCCTTGTTATATCTTTTGCATTGAATTAATTAAATAATAATAATATTGAAATTTGGACACATTTTCTTCGTGACACCGACATTGAAAGCTTCTTTGACATCTGAACATGCTATGGGACCAAGAAGAATATCTAATCCAAGATTTTTTTAGTTCATATAGGAAAAAGATAAATCATAAGTTACATAACTTTTCTCATTGCAAATGATTGTGCATGAGTCACTATGTGTAATGATTGATGCCAAAAACCATCAGTAGTGAAATCGGGTTTAGGACCGGATAATTGAGTTTCGTGAAGATAACCCAACTACTTTAATTGGTGGATTTAATGATTGATTATAGTTCAGTCAATATGGAATTGACTGCTTATATGTGCAGATGATTTGGGATCTAGTTATCAACGTAGTTTTGAAAGTTGGAGATGATGATCCTTTTAAAGGTTCCCTCGTGGGTTTTTTTTTATGCTGTCATTGAAGTCGCAGTCAATGACCCGAAACAGTTTTGAAGGCAGTCATGGTGTAATCATTGCCATGTATGCAAGAATCATGGAACTGTTACAAGATCATGGTTTAAAGTATGTTGACCGTGTAACCGTTGTCTGAGTTTGTGGTAGACTTATATCGAGCTGTGGGTTCCTGAGCTAGGTTAGCCTACACTATGTGCGTTGTACGACTTGGTAAGAATCTTGCTCCGAACTGACAATATGTGACAGAGGACAACCTAATCTATGTCGATGTTTTAGGAGTGTCATGCACCTCACAATAGCTATTTTCTTGAGGTCAGTGTATGTCTGAGGCCCGAAGTATTATTGAACTTGTTATATCCTCTTTAATTAGAAGGCCCTCATTGTATATTTTGGTGCCACGTGTATGAAGTCAGGTCAACCCACGTCATATAACGTTCAAGTGAAAAATATTTAGAAAAAAATATAAGATTGAGACGTAATGAACTTGATAAATTTAGTTAATCGATTTTTGTCAAGGAAAAACGATGTATCTATATAGTTACTGGATCATTATGACTAAAGTAGTATCCCATCGGTTCCTATTTATTGAGAGAATTGTTATAAAAAAATTATTTCTATTTAACATTTTCCAAAACAATATTAATTAATTGTTATTTTCTCTCTCTTACCCTTAGTTATAACAATGCGAGAGGTTGAAAACGTGATTACATCAAATATATCTTTAGGAAATGTCACTCATTTCATTGTTGAAGTCAAAAAAATCAAATTAATACTTTATCAATATAGATGTTCTTGACAACTACCTTTGTTATATAAGAACGATGGAGTATAGGGAATAATGTAATGTCTAAATTGAAAAACAATTTAACCATTTTAAGCAAAGCGAGAATAACGAATCTGAATCTAAGTAGTTTTTTTTTTGTTTTGGTTTTGATGAAGACTGAATCTAAGTGTAGTTAGTAAATTCCCTTTAAAAAATTAGTTTTGTTTTTGGCAGATTATAAAAAATAGTAAGTAAATTCATTGTAGTTTAAGTGACATCGCTAAAATCAAGTTCTAGGGCATTACGGGGTATGTCTCTCGACGTTTTTAACAAACAAAAAATTATGGGCCACACTTTCAAGTGCCCTTATTGCCTATTTATCCATTCATTAATTACTCTTATATAACAAATCTTGTTTTTGTGATATCATGATTACGAGAATCTTTGTATTTATTCTTACAATAATACTAATTATGATACAATATTCTTTAATTAATTGATATTTAGGATATTTTCTGATTTATATATACTACCTCCGTCCTTTTTCATTTTTTATTAAAATAATTTATTCTATAAAAGTGTTCATTTCGAAAACCAATACGTCATATTTTTTTGTAAATATACTCCTATCATAACACATAATGTTTATATATTCATTTTTGATATGGGTATATATGTCTATCACTATTTAAATACAACATATTAATTATTTTTCTTAACGCATATACATATATAAAAGTGGGCATTTTATATAGAACGAAGATAGTATCTTATTTTGAGAGATTATTTCAGGCAATTTATCTACTTTTACCATTTGATAAAATATCTATTAATACTGAAATAAAAAAAGGGTTAATATGTGACCAAAAAAAAAAATTTCTTCGTGAAATAGGAGCTTGTTAGGTGTACGAGCTCCCGGTGAAGGGTTGTGATTAGAAAATGTCGTAGTTTGAATTCTTATAAGGTTTGGGGGCCTCACCGCCATCTGATTTGTTGGATGTTTGTGTATTTGACAATGCTTAAATAAAGCCTTTGTTCCTAAAAAAAAATGTTCGAGCTCTGAATGGTAAATACCATTGCACTTCGAGTCATGCACAATACTCACATGAAGAGATTTTATGATGCAACAGTTGTAGAAAGATTATACCAAATGACATATATTAGAGTCTTTCATTTTTAATATCTTTTACAAAATACACTTTTATCGTGTGTGAGATGTTAGAAATAAATCGTTGTAATATATGTCATTTGATACAATCTTTCTATAACGATTGTATTATAAAATTTTCCGCTCAGAGATGCTACGCCCACCTGCATTTACTTTTTGGTATATAAAAAAACCTATATAATCTTGTCGATCTAATCTAGTAAACCATTTTAATTCATCCAACCGATCATACATATATATATAGTCCCGTAGTCCGCCTAACATAGACTCCTGGCTCCATCATCGGTATCAACGAGAGACTAGTTTCCATCTCTCCCACAATTGTACAAAGACCTCATCCTCCTTTTTCTAAAAAAAGACTTTTAAAAGATCGTTTTGTGGCACGTATATGATGCCGGGATAAGTTTGATGTGATGCTCTTTAGCAACCCCTTGAAAATCCCCCTCCCCCTAAAAAAAATATAAAAACAAGTGAACAACCGATCAATTTGTCATCACGTAACTCATAGCTTCGGTGATAAAAAAAGAGTCTACATCATTGGCGACTTTGCTGTGAATTGGAGTGTGAGAGTTCAATACTTAATACTACCTATGTCTCACAAAAAATGTCCACATTTTAAAAATATTTTGTCTCATAAAAAATATCAATTTAAAATCAATACATCATTTATTTAATTTTTTCCAAACATAACATATCATAGCATTTAATGTTTGTACATTCATTTCATATTCCTACCTGTGTTTATTATATGTGATAAATGTATATCTCATCTATTAACGCTTAAAATACAATATATTAATTGTCTTCTTAATTTGTGTGCACATAAAAAAAAATACACTTTTTGTGGGACGAATATAGTATCAACTAACACTCATTTTACGTCCTCCACCGTACCACTAAAACATAACACTCGATTTGCATTCTTCACTATCTGAATAAAACATAATTAGATTTACATCATTTACTGAACTATAGTAACATGACACTGTATACCTTTGGATTGGGTCTCAAATCTAAGTTACAACACATTTATATAGCCTCACAGCAACTATTTAAACCGCCCAAATTCGTACACATAGTACTTCTTTACCATCTTCTTCTTTTTTGAGAGCCATCAAAATTCAAAATGCAATTTGCTTGTGTCCCAATCAACTATTCCATCCAACATTTTGCAATTCATTACGGCTAGAACTATTTAATTTCTTTTTTTTCAAAAAAAAAAAAATCTTATTGAAAAGACTACACGATAAGGCCAAATCCCATTTTTAATTTTCACCTTATAAAAGCCAATCACACTCATCAATTCAAGATCACACATTTACTTCAAATTAAAAAAAAAATAAAAAAATCAATTCCCTTTTGAAAAATGGAAAACTGGGCATCATATACTATGCCTCAAGATGCTGAAAATCCCATTTTGATGGCTTCTTATGATCAGATGGATGTTGCTGAGAATTCAACTTTTGGAAATGTGAATGAAGTCCCTGAGCTTTTGAATTGGACGACGACGACGATGAATTTCGATGTATTTATGGAGGGTAGTAGAGGAGGTGGTACAAGTTCTTCTTCAAGAAGTCATAGTGAAGCAGAAAAAAGGCGTAGAGATAGGATTAATGCACAGCTTGCTACTTTGAGAAAATTCATTCCCAATTCTGATAAGGTAATAAGTTTACTCTGTGTTTTTAGGAATTTTAACATACGAATCATAAGTTTATCATAATTCTTTGTTATCCACATGTGGATTGATATATTCAGTTTTGAATAGCTGATTAAGAGTCAATATATTAAAATAATAATATGGACCAATACCAAAAGAAAAAAGAAAAAATACGAGTCGATTTTATAAATAAATATAAGAACATTTACCGATTTTTATTATATTAAACGGGTTGGCTACAAGTATCATCTATGTCTGTTATTATTATTTAACGGTTGTAGATGATGGTTGTGTCAAAGTTGTATATGAAGTTATGCATATCTCATAGAAATGTAGTATATATCTCTCTATCTTTTATTGTGGGTGGGTCATGTGTTTGGACAAATTTAATATTCCACTTCATTAATAATATAAATTATATTGTTATGTAGAGCCCATCTAAAATCTTTTGTTTTTGATTACCTACTTGAGTCATATCAATTAATTAGACCAATTGTTATATGATAATTACATAGGGAATAAAACCACAACATTAAGTGATGACGAGATATCTTATGATATGATATCTATTTAAAAGTGATCTCACTTTCAGTATCAAGAGTGGTCTTATTGACGTATTAAATTGTGACATTTGTTACGATGAGACTAACTGTAAGCATTACTAATGTTACGAAGAGTAATGCAAGAAAGACAATCATTCCAACACAACGAATATCACAACATGATGTAGCACTATGACCTCTGATAATGTGACATCTATTTAAAGGGTGTCCACTGCCACACCACGAGTGATCCTCTTAACACATCAAACTGTGACATTTGTTATGTTAAAATTGTTTTGACAGTAGCATTACTCTATTTCAAACAACCTCATCTAAATTTTACTATTATCTAACGTTACGTGGGAACAATAAAAAATTATTATGTGTCATAACATACTTCTACAACAATGATCACGATGTAACTCTTGTAAATTGTCATGCGTCAGACTATAATCAATTCACATTGAAAATTTTGTTGTGATATTATCATTTCCGTATTGTTTAATGTTACTTGCGAACAATTAAAAAAACATAATTTTCTTTTGTACAATTACCTAGAATCAAAATGCAAAAACACATAATCTTTGAACTTTTGTTATTGTAGATGGACAAGGCAGCTCTATTAACCAGTGTAGTAGCACATGTCAAGGACCTAAAGAAAAAAGCAATGGATATCAACAAACTTATTCTCATACCATCTGATGTAGACGATGTGACGGTTAATTATGTAAACGATGACGGCACGAATAACAAGGGCATCTTCCTAAAGGCCTCGATTAGCTGCAACGACGACCGACCCGAGCTTTTTTCGAGCTAAATCAAGGGTTGAAAAACCTAAGGCTAACCATAGTTCATGCAGACATGGTTACCTTGGGAGGTAGAGTTAGATGCATATTTTTACTTCATGCTCAAGAAAGTGATGGAGGAAGAAAAGTTTGTATGGATTCACTTGAGCAATCTCTTAAAGTAGTATTGAGTAGGATTGTTACATCATGTTCTACATCAAATTTTAGGGTAAAAAGTAGAAGGCAAAGGTTTTTCTTCCCTACTCATTAGTTTAATTTAGAAAATTGGTTAAAAATTGTTAGAGATTAATTTATTGTTTATAATTTGCATGTTTTGTTCTCATTGTACACTAGAGTTGTCATTCCAAAAGTAATTACAATAACGAAATGGGGATCGATTTGCTCTGTTGGTCGTGGTGGGTCGATGATGCATCTAATAGAATTGTGTTTTCTATTCACACTTGGAATAATAATGTATACAAATATATATAGTTACAATGAATGGTTCTAGAACCATATCTGCTATATTTAGAATATCTACGGTTACAATATCTGGAATAAATACAGTATATTCTATTATAAATACAATATATGCTATTATCACCCTTCAAGTTGGTCGAGGAAGATGACCCAACTTGTTTCTTTGGTGTTCAAACACTAAACGCGAAGCGATTTAAGTAAGGCAATCAACGAGTTGATCTTGAGAGTGTACATGAAGCGTCTGGCGTTCCACGTTGGACTTGCTCACGAATGTAGTGATAGTAAATGGCAACATGTTTCATACGAGTGTGCAAGACCGGATTAGAGCAAAAGTGAGTGGTGCCAAGGTTGTCACAATAAATAACTGGAGTATGACTAACCGGCCAGCCCAAGTCACGCAGGAGAAACGTCACCCATGTAAGTTCAGCGGCTGTATCAGCGACGGATCGGTACTCGGCTTCAGTAGAGGAGCGTGCTACTGTGGTTTACTTTTTAGAATGCCAGGAAACAATATTGCGACCGAGGCAAATAACATAGGCACTAGTAGACGAAAAATCATCCTTATTGCCACCCCAATCAGCATCTGAATAGGCATGAAGGGTTAGAGGAGATGAACGATATATCTGAAGACCATAATGGACAGTCCGGGCAAGGTACCGGAGTAAACGCTTGACATGTGACCAGTGAATATCAGTGGGAGCATGCATGAACTGTGATAGGCGATTCACAGCGAAAGCTAGATCAGGTCGAGTGAATGTCAGATACTGCAGACTGCCCAAAACCATGCGATAGTGTGAAGGATTGTCCAAAGGGACGCCAGTGTTAGCCGTAAGAGTAGATAGGTCTGAAGGCAAATGAGTGGCCACAGAATTTGCCTCTAACAAATTCAGTTTGCCCAGAAGCTCAAGTGCATAACGTTGTTGAGAGAGTAAGCAATCCTGAGAATTTGGGACGACCTCAATACCCAAAAAATATGATAAATTGCCGAGATCCTTAAGCGCACACTGGGAACCAAGTAACTGAATAAAATCTTCAAGTGAGGAGGCCTGATTACCCGTGACGATTAAATCGTCAACATAAACAAGAACGTAAAGCAAGGCCGTGCCTTTGGAATAAATGAATAATGAGGTATCCACATGAGAATTGCGAAAACCCATGTGAAGTAGAAAGCCTTTCAGTTCCTCATACCATGCATGAGGAGCCTGTTTAAGTCCATAGATTGCTTTGCGAAGGCGGCAAACATAATCTGGATGATCATTATCTGCAAAACCGGAGGCTGTGAAAGATAAACATTTTCATGGAGAGTGCCCTGCAAAAAAGCGTTATTAACATCTAGTTGCCGAAGGGACCACCCCTGCGATAGAGCCAAAGTGAGAACCAAACGAACTGTGGTGGGTTTAACCACCGGACTAAACGTTTCATAATAGTCAATACCAGGACGTTGTGTAAATCCCTTGGCCACGAGACGAGCTTTATGACGATCTACGGTCCTGTCTGCATGATACATAACTCTGAAAATCCATTTGGACCCAATGATGTTATATGACGGGGCCGGGGGAACAAGATCCCAAGTGTGGTTGCGAATCAAGGCATCATATTCCTCCTGCATATCTGTTCTCTATTTGGGATTTTTGAGGGCTTGAGTGATAGTGGAGGGTTCAGAATCGGAAGAGGTGGAAAGACGGGCTTCAAGGTTGAGTTTTTGAATGGGTTTGTGAATATTGTTCTTAGCTCGAGTACGCATGGGATGAGTAGGTGGAAGAGGGGGAGGAAACGGTGAGGAGTTGTCCGAGGGAGAGGAAGGTGACGAATTGAGGGAGGAAGCTGGGGATGCAGAGGAGGGCGTGGGGGTATGGGAGGTCGGGGTTATAGGGGAAGTCGAGGAAGAGGTAGGATTGGTGAGGGTGGGACGGGGGGGGTGGGCACGGAATCCAGTCCGTGAGAGGAGGTATGGAGGGGTGTGAGGTGGTCGGGGTGGAGCTGGACGGAAAAATGGTTTCAACGAACTTCACGTGTCGGGAGACATAGAGACGGGAATTAGCGAGGTCATAACAATAGTATCCATGCTTTGAGTGCAGGCGTAACCAAGAAAGACACATGCTTTAGAGCATGATTGGAGCTTATGGTCCGTGTACGGGCAAAGCCAGGGATAACAAAGACAACCAAAAACACGTAGGGTGTCATAATTGGGTGGTGAGTGAAAAATGCATTCGTAATGGGATTTCATAGTAAGAACTCGTGTGGGCATACGGTTAATTAAATAGACTGCCGTGGCAAAAGCATAAGGCCAGAAAGTGGGAGGAAGGGAAGCATGGTCAAGTAAGGCGAGACTAGTTTCAACGATGTGAAGGTGGCGGCGCCGGATAAGCCATTGTGTTCGGGGTGTGTGGGGGTGTGGTAAGCAATGAGATGCCAAATTGAGCAGGATAATCACGTAGCGCAATATATTCACCACCATTGTCAGAGTATAAGATTTTAATTTCAGTCTCAAATTTCTTTTTCTACCAGGGAGCGAAAACGAATAAAAGTTGGGAGAACATCAGATTTTTTAGCAATGGGATAGATCCAAACATAACGAGTAAAATGATCGACAAAAATTACATAATACTTAAAGCCATTAAACGATAAAACAGGGGATGTCCATACATCGAAAAATAAAATTTCAAGTGGGCGGGAAGAAGGCGTTAAAGTAGATTTGTCCAAGCGGGAGTTTATGACTCTTATTCTCAAGACACAGAGCAATGTGACATAGAAATATTATTATGCGGAATTTTAAAATTGTTCAAAACTGAATGTAAAATTGCATCAGCAGGGTGACCCAGTCTATGATGCCACACATCTGATGAAGCTTTATTGGTTGCAAAGGAAATTAAGGGCTGGGATGGCCATTCATAAAGACCGTTCCTGACTGGACCACGGAGGAGTGTTTGATTCGTCTTGAGATCCTTCACAGAAAAATGATCAGGTAAGAACTCCATGGAAATATTATTAGATTGACATAATTTGGAGATAGAGACTAAATTTTGAGACATATTAGGAACACAGAGTACATCATTTAAGTGAAAGGATTTAGTAATAGAGCAAGGGATAGAGGAATAACCAGTGTGAGTAATATCCAAAGCAGAGCCATCACCAACAAGCATTTGATCCGAGCCTAAAATCTGAGAGAATGTAATGATAGATTTCGATGATCATCGGTAACATGGTGAGTAGCACCACTATCCAAAAGCCATGGGGACGAGGGAATTGACTGGGCATCGAGGGTGTGGTGTGTGTGAGAACGTGAGCTTGGGGTCGGGGCAGAACCGGGTTGAATGACCATGAATTGAACAAAGTTGACATTTACCTTGGTAGGGGCCGCATGGTCGGGAGTTCCCAGATGGAGCCGATTGGTGTGGTGAAGGATAATAAGGCTGCGGTTGTGGCTGCTGTTGGGATGGACACCAGCCGGAGTTTGATGGTGAGGGAAGAATAGCAGAGGCAAGAGGCCGGGCAGTGGCGGTGTGTGCAGAAGTCGGGAAGAACGAGCCCGAGGAGGAAGACGAGCCATGATTAACCTGAAAATTGAGCAATTTGTCATGCAATTCATCAAAATCAATGGGTTTTTTCACGAACCTGAATGGCTCTAGCCAAATCACTGTATTCAGAGCCTAGCTTATCCAAGATGAGATCAATAACATCCTCATGGTTCATAGAGGATCCGAGAAGGTCCAGTTCATCCGTTTTTGCTTTTACAACATAGAGAAATTCTGAAATGGATTGCGAGCCCTTCTGTAACTGCTTCAAGGACGGTCGAATTTGTAGAATATCTACGGTTACAATATCGGGAATAAATACAGTATATTCTATTATAAATACAATATATGCTATTAGCATCACCCAATTGTGGGCCTCGAAAGAGAATTTAAATTCCGGAGGAGTTTGAATGGGTGGAATCCTTAAGCAAAAACGTGTCCATCGTTGAAATCCAACCAACTACAAGAGATGACCGTTAAATCAAACAACTTTATTATATTGAGAGAGATTTTTGCTCATTCTGTGATATTATTAAGGCCTCAAGCATAACAATGCTCATGGTCTCAAAGAACGTGGAATACATGGATGATGAGGGTAAATTAGCCCTCGCCACATTTCATCCTCTCATTGACTAAACAATAAATGAGGACAAAGAAAAAATAAACTTTAAGGGCCAGGAGCTCCACTTCATGCCTAAAGGTAGATCTAAACCCCAGGTGGGAAATCGTTTTGGCAAGCTCCTCATATCGCCGCAGGTCGGCTAGATCGCAACGGAGCTCGGTCTGTTCAGGTCGGGCCACAACGGCCTCGGGGGCTCGACACAGGTCGGCCAAAGCTACCCCAGAATAAATACACGCGTCGTATTATATAAGATAAACATGGAAAGAATCCTCACCATAAAGGCTCTAATCCTATATTCTAATATTCGAGGTTATCTCCTAAAATCAAGGAGATTAATACGGGCAAATCCAATCATTGGAGGTTGCGAAATAAGAGCCCACCATGGACATGACACATGCATGCCTAGGGCAAATGCCTCTCTATATAAACGATCCAAAGAACTACGGCGGACTTGATTCTGAATAATTAATACCATGATACGTGGAAGTCACAAATGTGGTGCAACTGCTTTCATTACTTCTCCTATTTTAATCGAATTGCCGGTGGTTCAAGCCCACTGCACCGTCCTGGGAGACCTCAAGTTTCTCAAAAGATACTTCAGATCCAAGCATCTCTTAGTGGCGATCTCTTAATCATCATCAACATTATTGCTAGAAAATTTTGAAATTGTGAATAATGAGAAAATTAAGTGAAAGTGTCTACTATGACTACTAAGATGACATAATAGTGTGAACCGTCGCGAGATAGTGAAGTGTGACGATGCTGGATTTTCGTCTATGAATAAATCCGGGCCATATTTCTCCTAGTAACAATTAACTCAAGAATAAGCCCTAGAACAAGATGTAAAACGGGATGGTTTTGGGGGGATTTTTAGACTGAGCCTGGTTTATTTTCCCAAGTTGCCTATGTATCCTGTCATTGTTTAGGAATCAAGTCTCCGTAGTTCCTTAGGGGTTGTTTGTATAAGGGGGCGTCTCACCCCTTTTCTTGTTCTACAAGGATTTGTATTCTTATCCCCAAGGATAATCACAAATAAATCCCTATAATTTAAGGATAATTATGGATATATTAAATATCAAAATCAGAGTCTTAATGGGTAAAGGATCATTAGGATCTTCCCATAATTATCTTATAAGCACGTGAGCTAATTATCATATAAAGGAGGCTCTTGCCGACCTACGTCGAGCCTCCACTTGCCCATCTCCGTTGTGACCTAGCCGACCTGCGGTGGTCCGAGGAGTGGGACCGATCTCCTACCTGGGTTTCGGATTTGCCTTTAGGCGCGAAGTGGGGCTCCTGGTCCTTAATGTTATAGTTTTTATGTCTTCATTTAATGTTCGATCAATTAAGATATGACACGTGGCGAGGCTCACTTCAACCCTCATCATAAGCCCCCCCCAGATCTGGCTGAACTACTTGTTGTGAGATCGGATCTGTTAGAGGTGTTGTTCGGCCACTGTCATCTAGACTTGTAGAATTTTACAATGGTCTTCTCTGCCAGGTGGCATAGTAACTGTTATGACGCTGTCATTCGTGCCCACGTCTTCTAAAGTGGAACGGTTTTTGAGAACGTTGTTGCAGCTCCTTATTTAGTGCCTTTTGCGGCTGCTGCTTCTGCTTCAACGGCTCCTGTCTAGCTGCTCCAAGTCAATGCTTTTATGGAGAATCTTACTCCTGCTACAGAGTCTGGGCAGAACTTAGCCCTTAATGCTTCTTAGGTTTTTGAACTTGCATTTCGTTTCTGCTTCGTTGTCTTTTTTACGAGCCCGACCTACTGAGCTCAGCTCGGTTCCATTTGGGGACAGGAAAATTACTTCGCAAAGTTAGCGAGCTTGACAAATAGAGCCCAAAAAACTTATCCGACATGCGGACTTGCGCGAGTATGACCTGTAGACTGGCTGTTTAGAGTTAGTCCGACCTGTGGAGCTCAGCTTTGCAAATGCATTGAGCCTAACATCCAGTGCTCTGAATTTAAATCCGTCCTGCGGAATTTCTTTCTGAGGAGTCCGACCTGCGGAGCTTGGTTTGAGTTCATCTGCGAGCTAACTTTGTCCCGCAAACTTAATGAGCCTGGCTTGCAAAGCTCTGAAATTTGGATCCGTCCTGCGGATTATTGATCGAGTCCGTCATGCGGACTGGTTTTCTGATGAGTCCGACCTGCGGAGTGTCACGGATTTTATCAACACAAAACAAACAAGTAATAATCCGGTTAACCTCAAGTATAAGGATCGTAGTATGGAGGCTAATGCCGGGTCGATCTTACGGGGAACTAAACGATTGTGGTTTCTAGTTTTTATCTAACTAACCTATGTCACGATTACTAAGCTAAATAACGGATAAAACTAAACAAATACTGTAAATTAAACTTTAACTAAAACGTAAAACTGGACAGAAGAGATGATCTAAAGCCGTGAAAGATACGGGTCATGAACCAATTTAAACTAACTAATCTAAGATGCGGATAAAAGTAAACTAACTAGACAAATTCAAGCTTTTAAGGATTTAAATCAAATTTATAACGAGCAAACGAGGATTGATCCACCTATCCAACAAGCATTGATTCCCTATCTCGATTATATTGCAGTTTTTATTCAGATTGTGGTTTCACCTTACCTAGACATGAACCCTAATTCCTTAGAAAGTTCATCTATCAATCTATTATCTTCCGATGTAGAGATTAACGCGCTTAATAATCAAAGGTGCAAACTTTGTGTTTATAACCTAGTAATCGCACCTATTAACTTCCGTTATTATAGATTCAATTACTATTCTTATTCATGGTGATCTAGGTTTATTAAGACTTCCATCAACAATAAACAATCAACACATGCATATCTTCCGATATAAAAGCAAATTAAACATGAATAAACATGAATAAGAAACAACCTTTATTAAAAACTCACAAAGATGATCAAGAAAACGAAATCAACAATTGTTGGACGGCTTCACAATACTCGCTTGATGAAGCTTTTAGCCTCTCAACATCCTCAAGAACTCAAATTTGCGAAAAAAGTACATAAAAAGTAACTAGTGTTTAATCTAAATTAAGAGCATGAAAATAGGAATAAAAAGATGAAAAACGCAGCCTAAAGCCGCCCCTAGGTTTAGGGTTTTGAATAATGTGTGTATGATCTCATATTGTGGAGAAAACAGCCGACTATATATAGATTTTAAAGTCGGTTCTGCTAAGTCGGCCACCGGACGCCCGTCTGAAACCTTGAACGCCCGTCCACTCTTCAATAAAACTTCGAATCGGGCCGAGTCATGACCAGACGCTCGTCCATCCAGCGTCCACTCCAGCGTCCAAACTTCCTGAATCAAAGATGACACCCTGGACGCTGTCCAATTACATCGACGCCCGTCCACTGGACGGAGATATCTGGACGCCAGTTTGATATGATCGATTTTGATTTATTGATCTTTATCTCTTCTATCTCTATCCCACTTCTTCATTATCTCTTTTATCATCAATTAGCTCGAACTTAATCAACCTTTGATCATCTTTTGAGCCTCAAACATGTATCTATAACACATAAAAACATCGCAAAATGTAATAATGCTCAAATAATCATAAAATCACAATTAAAACACATAAATCAACCTATTTTGCGATTAACTCTTCTAAAATCTCATTTGCTCAATATATCCATTAAACCTCGCTTCTTATGCAATTTAGTACAATTACGGGAAAAATATCATAGAATATAGCATTATAAATCGTATAAATGCACCCTTAACAACTCCCCACACTTAAGCTTTTGCTCGTCCCGAGCAAAACAAAACAAAAGTTAGGCTCGTTAGAAAACAACAGGCATCTAAACGCATATAACACATATCCAATAAATCGGTTCACCCTTGTGCGTGTGCATAGCCATAATAAACTTCCACTATGTCCAAACTCGAGAAACTCAAAGCAAAACTAGCTAATACCCCTTGTAGACTAGTAATAAAGGACACTCATAAGATGCACCTACAAACGTGATATATCCCGAAAAGAATGATCGAATATATCTAGGGCCTTTCTACGAGATACTCAGAGGATAATCCCTACAACATATCTATCGGCTTTATACTGGGATAAGATAGACGATAACTTAGTCTTATATACATTTCATAATACTTTATCAGTTGATTTAACTTTTCACTTAAAACACACATCAGAATGAGCTCTTGCCCTGTCATAGCAGAATAGGACATTTCGAGATAATACCCTACCTTACTCCAATCATAAGGCAGCTTCTTCTGACTGTCGTGAGCTTTTAGTCATCATAGTGGTATAGGACATACGTGGTACACCCTATCTCACTCAAATCATCGACTAGCTTCCGACACACCCAATAATTTCATATTAATTCAACTTTTTCACTTGACAATAGCTACGTGTTGCTTATCACATTCAAACCTTAGATATTCACAAAGACTATCATACTACGGAACTAAATACAAACTACCATAAATCTCACGATATATACGTAGCACTAAGTACATGACTTATAAGAAAATCAAAACTACTAATCCAAAAGCGGGTATAACTTTATAAAAATAGCTCATCATTCACTATGGCTCGTGAAAAATAAAGGTCGTGTGAAACATCTAACTTACCAAATATATGATACATAGCATAGATGACTATCGAAAACAAAGAACATTAACATGTATTGCCTACTCGACAAAACAAAAACAACGCAGTGTCGGAAAATTTTTAAAAATTTTAGCTCATTTTAGCTCATTTGCATAGAAACATTACTAAATAAACAAATGTGTAGATACATATCGAAACATTCCCCTCCCCCACACTTAAAAATCAACATGTCCTCATGGTGTGCAAAATAAAAGAAAAGAGAACTTAGCCGATTGTAGTTCTAAAGAGGGCAACACCGGAAGTGGCGTACGTCCAATCCAGAAAATGCTCAAGACATCGAGAGATTGTGGACCATCCACCGGAAAACCGACATCGTCTAAAACTCACAAACGCTATCAAGACTATCCCGCACACTTGACAAACACGAAAAGTATCTCGGGACAAGGGGAATTATATCATATGAAACACAAGAGATAATCGCTTAGATGGAAAAATCACCGTCAAGGAAAAGTGCAGAGCATCCAACCAATCAACTACAAATACACAGCGATTCACAAATATACCCTAACTAGACCAAAACTAAACTAAGACACACAAAAGAAGAACAAATGAAAATAAAAAAAAGCAGATATCTAGGGTGCCCCCTAGTAGCGCTTTTTGGTTAATGTCGTTAGCTCGACACATTGTAAGCTCACTGATCAGGCCATTTAACCTTTCTCGCCACCACTACCTCGTAAGCTCGACGATCGAGTGTGGTCGCGAAAACAAAGATCTCACACATGGGGTGAAATCTTTGAATGCTCTCCAAACCTTCTTAAGTTTCCCCATAGTTGTGTTCTTTCTCCTCTCCGACTCCTCCGATGACGCTTAAGTGTCGCCCTTTCAAACTCTTCCATATCAAAGACTACCGCTAGAACTTCTTCGAGACGGGTCACTACCGTCATCCTCGGAGAACAAGTCGGGTGATAACTCGTCAAATTCTTCGACCGAGTAACACCACATCCGAGAATATCGAGAAATTTAACAATCAAAGATGTCTCTTTAGGTTCACCAATATAGTGTTTGCATCTTTGACCGTTGACTCAAACGGTTCACCACTATAACCACGTAAGTTCTAGACGCCTCCGAATGATTTGGAGAATCTCGAAGGGGCCGGACCAACGTGTCCTTAGCTTTCCAAGAAACAAATGTAACCTGGAATTATATAGAAGAACTTGTTCACCGACATGAAATTCTCTCCTCTTAATCTTAGCATCGTGGAGTAGTTTCATCTTATCCTTACTAATCCTGGCACTTTCATAGGCCTGGAGTCCGAATTGCCCACTTTCATGTAATGCTTTGAGTCGATGCTTCCTACAAGATTGGGAATCAAAGTTCGTAAACTTTGTAGCCCAATAAGCTCTATGCTCTAACTCGACAGTGTGATGACATGGTCTCCGTAGACCATTTGATATGGTGATGTACCCATGGGGGTCTTATAGGCGCTTCGATATGCCCACAAGACATCATCCAACTTTAGACTCCGCTTTTTCCTATGATCATAATGCCTTCTCGTGATTTTCTTAATGCTCGTTGTCCTTTCAACCTCGACCACTAGTCATCGGATGATATGGTGTGCCAATTTTATGCCGGACACCATATTTTTCGAGTACTTTCTCTGGGGTCGGTTAAAATGCGCCCCTTCATCACTCGATCAAGGCACGCGACATCCAAACCTCACGAAAATATTCTTCTTTAGAAATTTCATTACCGCTTTATGATCATTGTGAGGAGTGGCTTGGGCCTCCACCCATTTAGACACGTAATCCACGCAGACTAAGATGTATTTATTCCCGCAAGATGATGGGAATGGTCCCATAAAATCGATACCCCATACATCAAAGACTTCGCATTCGAGGATGGGTTTTAAGGGCATGTCAAAACGCCTTGTCGTAGTACCGGTTCGTTGGCACCTATCACAAGCTTTACGAAAGCTTCCGTATCTTTAAAGATCGTAGGCCAATAGAAACCGGATTGAAAGATCTTAGCAACGGTTTTCCACGGACCAAAGTGACCTCCTGTGGGTCCACCGTGGCATCGCTCAATGATGTCACGCTTGCTCGATTCTCGAATACATCTCCTAAGCAAACCATCTTTACAGATCTTGAAAAGATAAGGTTCATCCCAAACGAAATATTTTAAATCCGAGAAGAACTTTTTCTTCTCCTCGATAAGACATCTCTCGGATCGAGATAACGGCCATGAAGGTAGTTTACAATGGAAGAATACCATGGAACATCGTGGAGCGCCATCTATCAACATGATGTTCTCTGAGAGGAAAGTAAAGATCTATATCATCCGGTTCATTCTTTTCCTCACTTAACATCCTAGACACATGATCCGCTACTACATTCTCACCGCCTTTTTGTCCTTAATTTGAACGCCAAACTCTTGTAGGGTCAATATCCAACGTAGTAAGCGCGGTTTGGCCTCTTTCTTAGTCATCGATAACGCAGCAGCGGCGTGATCACCCACACGATCACTTGAGCTCCTAACAAGTAACTACGAAACTTGTCCATAGCAAAGACTACGGCGAGTAGTTCCTTTTCAAATAGTAGTATAGTTAACTTGAGAGGGGTTCAATGTGTGACTTATGCGTAATAGATAGGCTGGAACTTTCCCTTGATCTTTTGCCCTAGAACAGCACCAACAGCATAGTTTGATGCGTCGCACATAAGCTCAAATGGTAGGTTCCAGTCAGGCGATATAAGAATCGGAGCAGATATTAAACGATCCTTAAGCTCCTCAAACGCTTGCTTGCAGCTTGCATCAAAATTAAACTCAACGTCTTCCTTTAGTAAAGTGGACAGGGGCTTGGCTATCTTGGAGAAATCTTGAATGAACCTCCTATAGAAGCCGACATGTCCGAGAAAACCTCGGACTTCCCGAACATTCTTAGGGTAACTCATCTTCTCAATAGCTTCTACCTTGGCCCTATCTACTTCTATACCTTTGGCGGAGATCTTGTGGCCAAGAACTATTCCTTCATCTACCATGAAATGGCATTTTTCCCAATTAAGTACTAGGTTCTTTTCCACACATCTGGATAACACCTGATCAAGATTGTCAAGGCAATCATCAAAAGACTGACCAAAAACCGAAAAATCATCCATAAAAATCTCCATACACTTTTCTACAAGCCCGTCAAAGATGGCCAGCATACATCGCTGAAATGTAGCTGGGGCATTGCAGAGACCGAACGGCATTCGTCTATATGCGAATGTACCATAAGGGCAGGTGAAGGTGGTCTTTTCTTGGTCAGCTGGATCAATGGGTATCTGGAAATATCCTGGAATATCCATCTAGAAAACATAAGAATGCGTGCCCCGCAGACGCTCGAGCATCTGGTCAATGAATGGAAGGGGAAAGTGATCTTTCATGGTTACCTCATTGAGCTTTCGATAATCGATGCAGACTCAGAACCAAGAATAAGCCTCAATGCAATTTCCTCTCCTTCTCATTCTTTTCAATTGTAATTCCACCTTTTTGGGAACTACTTGAGTCGGGAAACCCATTCACTATCCGCGATGGCATAAATGATTCCCATGTCCGTAAGTTTAATGATTTCTTTTTAACGACTTCTTGCATATGAGGTTAAGCCTTCACTGGGTCGTCTGACACACTTGGCGCCTCATTCGCCTTGATCTTGTGCATGCAGATGTCGGAGATATTCCCCTGATATCTCCTACTTGCCAACCAAAAGCTTTTTCATTCTTCTTCAAGACGTTAATCAGTTTCATTTCTTCTGTACGGGAAAGCTTGGCAGATATGATTAAAGGAAGCTTGTCGCCCTCTCTTAAGAACACATACTTAAGATGTTTAGGTAACGGCTTCAACACCAAATCCATGCAGGGGGCTTCTAAACTAGACTTGAGATCTCCACTTTTCAACTCAATATCATTGAGTTTACTCTGTGGTCCCACCGCCAAAGCTTCTCCTTCCAACAGCTCTTCCTCAAAATCAGCTGCTAGTTGATCCAGATCCACCCTACCATGAGTATTCAAATTATCAACTAATCGCTCATATTCTGCTTCTACAGCCATGACTTGCTTATCCATATAGTCGGTGAAATCATCCGTCATATAATCAATGGAAAAGCCGGTTGGAGGGCCGTAGGGTACTTGAATGGACTTTAAGACATTGTAACTCACCTCTTGGTCACCAACTCGGATAGTCACTTTCCCACCATCGCAGATGATGAGAGCTCGAGTCAGAGATAAGAAAGGTCTTCCTAGAATCAAGGGAACGTTTTAGCCTTTCTCTATATCTAAGACATACCAATCAACTGGAAAGGTAAATCGATCAATCTCAACCAAAACGCCTTTTAGATTCCCCAAGCTTTCTTAGAGGATCTATCCGCGAATTGTAAACTCATAGTAGTGGGTTCTAGAAGACTTTGTAAACCGAAATGCTTGCATACGACATTGGCATAAGGCTTATAGAGGCACCTAGATCACACAAAGAATTTGGGAAGACTAGACCTCCCATCAAAACTGTAAGTACAAATTTGCCAGGGTCACCTCTTTTAATTGGTAAGTTTTCATAATTGATCATGGAACAATCCTCACCAATATGCCTTTCCATGCCTGCTAATTTCTTTTTCGAAGACACAACATCCTTGATAAATTTTGTATACTTAGGCATCTCGACTAAGACATCCGACAATGGAAGATTCACCTGAGTATTTTTCAAAAGGTTTAGCACCTTTTCATACTTCTTATCCTCAATCAAAGGAATGTTGCTCTTTCTCGGTGGAAATGGAAGTTTCTTAAGGTCATCCTCAGAGAAAACCTTTTTCGAGGATGCACCGACTCTTTCGCCTTCCGATCCTTCCAACGAACAGCTTTTTTCAGATTTCTCGGTAGTCGGGGATCACCTCCTGACTTTCGCTTGTTTTTTCGGTCCTCAAAGGATCACCCACTTGAGGATCACCAAATTCTTCACCTCTCGTGGATCACCACCGAGTTTTCTCTTGCAATGAGGAGGAGTGTAGGTGCTCAGCTTTCCCTCCCGCTTTATCAATGGCAGGAGGGGCTAGTGGTTTCCGGATGGGAAGGACCACTAACTTGAGTACCGCTCCGAAGATTCATTGCACCGCCTCCTCCTTACCGTATTGAATTGATGGCACGAGGTCAAGACATTGGCCTTTGTTCAAATCACCTGAGCAACTTGACCACCCTTCGATTCTTCTCGTTGAAATCGGGCAATGCCTGGGGGGGTCTAAGCTAATCTGCTCACCATTGCCCAATTTGTCTCTCAAGATTCTTCATCGATCTACTTTGCTCTTCCAACTTAGCCTCAAGATTTGTAGGTTGGGAGGGGCTTTGAGAGTTTTGGTGATTTGGAGCATAGGTCGGTGGGCCGACTTTGAAATTGAGAATTTGAATTGGAAGGCCAATTCGATTGAATTTTTATGTAGGATTGGAAAAATTGAGTTTTGATTCTGATTAAACCTGTGGTTTCTATTGAAATTGATTCAATTAAAATTCGAGTTGGGATTGAAATTTGAAGATGGATTAAACCCTTGGTTTTGAAAATTGCCCCGACTCGAAACCGATTGAACCTTTGATTGTTCTCGCCATAGAATGCATTCACTTCCGCGATCTCGTCCGCTCATAGGCGTAATTTAGAAGTGTGCCCCAACTCGTCACAATTTTGACATGTGATTTGATTGTACCGCCCATAGTCATGAAACAAAGATTAACTTGATAAGGTGCGGGGGATTAAATTGACATTGGCCATTCATATGGCCGGTCCGACAAGCAATTTTTCGCAATACGTAACTCCGAGGGTTCTGCGGAAAAGAGGACGTTTGATTTATAGGATTGGAAACTTGAGGGGGGCCATCTCGCTTTGCAAAGATGGCAATCAAACTTTGTAAATTGACTTCCTCAACCTCGGGAGGAGGAGGTGGTGCTGAATTGTTTGATAAGAGGGGGCATAGTTATATTTGGCAATGTCCTCAAACAATGCCCATCCTCATCAAAGGCTTCTTGAAATGCCCCTCCGTAAGAACTATTGACCATGCCTTTGTAAGCTCGGTCAATCCACTCAAGAATGTATTGACTTGCCTTTCCAAAGGGCAAGCCATGGTGGGGCATTTTCTAAGAAGGGACTTGAATCTCTTCCAACACTCAAGAAAGATTCATTCTCTTTTCGATAGAATGTGAAAATGTCATTTAAGCAATCGGGTCATCTTTGAAGGTGGAAAATATTGACTCAAGAACTCCTTTTCGAGTTCCGCCTGTGTGGTGATAGATTCGGAAGGGAGAGAGGTGTACCACTCTTTAGCCTCTCCTTTCAACTAGAAAAAAGAAAAAGTTTAAGTTTAATAGCATCCTCACTTACTCCTTGGATGCGTGTAGTACCGCATATCTCTAAGAATGTGTGTAAGTGGGTATGCGGATTCTCCGATTGGTAGCCGTGAAAATTGATGCGTCGCATCATCCGGATAAGTCCTGGCTTCACCAAAAGTTTGTGCAAGAATGGTCGGAATAACAATAGCCGGTTGACCTTGACTTCGCCTGGCATGGCGTAGTCCGCCAATGTACGCCTATTATCGCCATTATCACAAAATCGCTGATTTCTCTTGCTAGTTGTTCTTCAAGATCTCGCCGCTCTCACGCCGTAACCGCAGAACGGAAATTCCGCTGCTTGGCCGGACTATGGTTCGCCGGGTCGTGGTGTATATTAACAAACCCTTTTGACTCCGAGTTTGCATAAACCGGACCAAAAACAAGTGGAACAAAACCTAAAAACTAAGAAGAGATCAAAGCCTAAACTAAAAATTAAAAGCCTAAAGAGAGGAAAGGAAAAGAAGAAAAGAAACAAAAGTGTTAAAGAAAACAATACCGGACGGACGCCCAAAAGATTGGACGGGCGCCCAGATGAAATTGAGGTCGGACGGGCGTTTAGTAATGTAAACGCCGTCTGATGATTGAATATCTCGAACGGGCGCCCAAAAGTTATGGACGCCGCGTCTAAGTGAATAAAACCGAAATCGTAATTGATAATTTCCCAGCCGGACGGGCGCCCAATATCCTGCACGCCCGCTTGCTCACGGAAAACTTAGAACAAAAGCAGAATTTGCAGATAAAGCAAGAAGGGAAGGAAGAACGTTCGAAAAAAACAGAAAAACAGAAGATCTAACTTCAAGAAAAATACTAAGGGAAAGTTTTAAACCCTAATTATCTACTTAATCAACTACCTAAAACAATTATCAACTAAAACAGAATTTAAAACGGATTAAAACAGAAAACGAAACAAAAACAAACAGAAAAAAAAAAGGAAAACGAAAATAAAACTAGACAACCGTCCGGTTCCCGGCAACGGCGCCAAAAACTTGTCACGGATTTTATCAACACAAAACAAACAAGTAATAATCCGTTAACCTCAAGTATAAGGATCGTAGTATGGAGGCTAATGCCGGTCGATCTTACGGGAACTAAACGATTGTGGTTTCTAGTTTTTATCTAACTAACCTATGTCACGATTACTAAGCTAAATAACGGATAAAACTAAACAAATCATAAAATTAAACTTTAACTAAAACGTAAAATCGACGTAAGAGATGATCTAAAGCCGTGAAAGATACGGGCTGCGAACCAACTTAAACTAACTAATCTAAGATGCGGATAAAAGTAAACTAACTAGACAAATTCAAGCTTTTAAGGATTTAAATCAAATTTATAACGAGCAAACGAGGATTGATCCACCTATCCAACAAGCATTGATTCCCTATCTCGATTATATTGCAGTTTTTATTCAGATTGTGGTTTCACCTTACCTAGACATGAACCCTAATTCCTTAGAAAGTTCATCTATCAATCTATTATCTTCCGATGTAAGATTAACGCGCTTAATAATCAAAGGTGCAAACTTTGTGTTTATAACCTAGTAATCGTACCTATTAACTTCCGTTATTATAGATTCGAATTACTATTCTTATTCATGGTGATCTAGGGTTTATTAAGACTTCCATCAACAATAAACAATCAACACATGCATATCTTCCGATATAAAAGCAAATTAAACATGAATAAACATGAATAAGAAACAACCTTTATTAAAAACTCACAAGATGATCAAGAAAACGAAATCAACAATTGTTGGACGGCTTCACAATACTCGCTTGATGAAGCTTTTAGCCTCTCGAACATCCTCAAGAACTCAAATTTGCGTAAAAAGTACATAAAAAGTAACTAGTGTTTAATCTAAATTAAGAGCATGAAAATAGGAATAAAAGATGAAAACGCAGCCTAAAGCCGCCCCTAGGTTTAGGGTTTTGAATAATGTGTGTATGATCTCATATTGTGGAGAAAACAAATTACTATATATAGATTTTAAAGTCGGTTCGCTAAGTCGGCCACCGGACGCCCGTCTCAAAACCTTGAACGCCCGTCCCACTCTTCAATAAAACTTCAATCGGGCCGAGTCATGACCAGACGCTCGTCCATCCAGGGCCCACTCCAGCAGTCCAAACTTCCCGAATCAAAGATGACACCTGGACGCCGCTCAATCACATCGACGCCCGTCCACTGGACGGAGATACTGGACGCCAGTTTGATATGATCGATTTTGATTTATTGATCTTTATCTCTTCTATCTCTATCCCACTTCTTCATTATCTCTTTTATCATCAATTAGCTCGAACTTAATCAACCTTTGATCATCTTTTGAGCCTCCAACATGTATCTATAACACATAAAAACATCGCAAAATGTAATAATGCTCAAATAATCATAAAATCACAATTAAAACACATAAATCAACCTATTTTGCGATTAACTCTTCTAAAATCTCATTTGCTCAATATATCCATTAAACCCTCGTTTCTTATGCAATTTAGTACAATTACGGGGAAAAATATCATAGAATATAGCATTATAAATCGTATAAATGCACCCTTAACACGGAGCTCGGATTGAGTTCGTCTATGAACTAAGGAAGTTTGGTCTACAAAATTTACGGAGGCTAAGCTAGAGAGCTCATACTTTTGTCCGTCCTGCTGACTAGGTGAGTTTGTCCTGCAAACTTGGTGAGTCCGATCTGCGGAGTTCAATTCGATGAGTTTGACCTGCAAACTTTGTTGAGTCCGATCTGCGGAGTTCTAAAAGTTGATGTCCATCCTGCAGACATAAGCATACTTTTCGGTCCACCTGCGAAGTCAAGCTTTCGAGCCCGGTCTCATGGAGCTCAAACTTTGGAGTCAGTCCTATAGACTTTAGAGAAAAGCTTCCAATTTTTTCACGTACAATGTTTTAATATATGCCAATTTTTGCAAGTTCTCTTGCCTTAATTTATTTTTAGCACTTACCTGAAGTACTCTGACCCGCAGTGGGGTGTCTTTCCCCCCAGTATTCCATGCATTCACTTATAGTTTTGGATGACATACTTACTTAGACTTTTGTTAAGTTTTTGTTCGGGTCTGTCCTGCAGACTTAGTGAGTTTGGCTATTGCCAACTTGCTGAGTCTGATCTGCGGATATCAGTTCGTGTCTGTCTTACATACTTAACAAATGCGGCTAGGTCCGACCTGCAGACTCAGGTTTCAGTCCTGCTGACTTAGTGAGTTTTTTCTGAGTTCGTTTGCGAAGCCCAATTCGCCTGTCCTGCAGACTTAATTATTTTTTAATTTTTAATTTTATTTTTAGTCTTTCCTGCAGACTTTGGAGAAAAGTTTCAGGAAAATTAACATGTACAATGTTTTTGCAATATCTTATTAAGTTCTCTTGGTTGTTGCAAACTTGCTGAGTCTGACTTACAGGGCTCAATTCAGTGTCTGTCCTGCAGACTTAATTAATTGGGTCTGACCTGCAGAATAAATTTTTTGGAGTTTGCTCAGGCACTTACTTTTTTAGAGTCTCAGCAGGCGGGCGTAATTTTTGGAAGTCGGCTCGGGCAAACTAATTTTTTTTTTTTTGAGTCTGACCTGCCGACGTAGTTTTTTTGAGTCTGACCTACCGACGTAGTTTTTTTGAGTCTCAGGTAGACTTACTTTTCTGAGTCTGATTTGCAGACTTAATAAATTTGACCGAGTCCGATATTTGGAGCTCAGTTGGTCTGTCCTGCAGACCTAATAATTTTGACCGAGTCAGACCTGCAGATCTCAAGTTTCTGTCCGTCCTGCGAACTTAATGAGTTGGTCATTTACAAACTTTTGAGACTGACCTGCGGAACTCATTTCGATGAGTCTGACCAACAAACATTGTGGATTCCGACCTACGGAGCTCAATCTTTGGAGTCCGACCTGCGGACTTAATGGGTTTGTCCTTTGCAAACTTAATGAGTCTGACCTGCGGAGCTCACTTTGTCAGCCATGCTGACTTATATTTTTTTGCTGAGTCCGACCAACGGAGTTCAGTTTGTCAGTCCTGCTGACTTATATATTTTATTAATATATATTCTATATATATTTTTTTTGCTAAGTCCGACTGCGGGAGCTCATATGTCGAGTCATGTTGACTTATATATTTTATATATTTTCTTTTTTTTTTTGAGTCCGACCTCACGAACTCACTTTGTTAGCCTGTGACTTACTTATTTTTTGCTTTGAGTCCGACATGCGGAGCTCAGGTTTGTTAGCCCTATTGACCTATATATTTTATTAATGTACATTGTATATTTTTTTGCGGAGTCCGACCTGTGGAGCCCAGTTTGTCAGCCCTGCTGACTTATATTTTTGCTGAGTCCGACCTGCATGAGCTCAGCTTTGTCACCCTGCTAACTTATATTTTTTGCCGAGTCGACTGCATGAGCTCAGTTTGTCACCTGTTGACTTTTATATATATATATATATATATATATATATATATATATATATATATATATATATATATATATATATATATATATATATTTTAAATTTACATTATATAATTTTTGCTGAGTCCGACCTGCGGAGCTTAGTTTGTCAGTCCTGCTGACTTATATTTTTTGCTGAGTCCGACCTGCGGAGCTCAGTTTGTCAGTCTTGCTGACTTATATATATTTTTAATATACATTCTACATTTTCTTGCTAAGTCCGACCTACGGAGCTTAGTTTGTCAGCCCTGCTGACTTATATTTTTTGCCGAGTCCGACCTGCGGAGCTCAGTTTGTCAGTCCTGTTGACTTTTATATTTTATTAATATACATTATATATTTTTTTTGCTGAGTCCGACCTGCGGAGCTCAGTTTGTCAGCCCCGCCGACTTATAGTTTTTGCTAAATCCGACCTGCGGAGCTCAGTTTTTTAGCCATGCTGACTTATATTTTTCGGAGTCTGCTCAGGCAGACTTAATTTCTTAAGTCTGCTTGAGCAGACTCAATTTTTGGAGTCCATCCTGCGCAGACTTAATTTATTAGGTCCGCTCAGTGCACTTAATTTCTTAAGTCCTGCTCAGCACTCAATTTTGGAGCCTAACCTGTAGACTTGATTATTTTGGATCTGCTCAGGCAGACTTTATTTTTTGAGTCTGTCATGCAGACTTTATTTATTTATTTTTTTGAGTCTGACCTGCAGACTTTATTTTTTGACTCTGCTAGACATAATTTATTTTTTGAGTATGTTATGCAGACATTATTTTTTGACTTTGCCAGACAGAATTTATTTGTTGAGTCTGGCCAGCAGACTTAATAAATTTTTTTTGAGTCTGAGGCAGACTTTTTTTTGAGTCTGGCCCGCAAACTTAATTTTTTGAGTCTAGAGGCAGACTTTGTTTTTTGAGTCTGGCCAGCAGACTAGTTTTTTTGAGTCTGGAGGCAGACTTTATTTTTTGAGTCTGGCCAGCAGACTTAATTTTTTGGGTTCTTGGTGGGGTATCTTGCCCCTCAATATGCTATGCATTAACTAACAGAATTTGGATGGCATACTTAGCTTTTTGTATGATTTTTTTATTTGAGTCCAGCCTGCAAAGGTCAGATAGTGAGTATGACCTACAGACTTGTGAATTTTGTTAAGTCCATCTTGCGCAGCTCAGTTGCCTGTCTTGCATACTTAATGAATAAACTGAGTCCGACCTGCGGAGCTCAGTTGTTTGTCTTGCAGACTTAAAGTTTTTATCTTAAGCCGTTATGTATTGTATACAATAAAAAATAGAAATATAATATTGAAATAATACTGGTAAATTAAAATAATTTATTGAATTCTGGAACCTGTCCCGGATGTAAAGCTTGCAGGGATTGTTTGCATGCCAGCTTTATGGAAAGGTCCTGCCATTTGAATCTGCCAGTTGATATGCATCATTGCCTTGCAATTTTACTGCTTTATAGAGGGGTCGTGTGGACCTCGGGTTGTCCGACTCGCACTTTCGGATCGATCGCTTTGTCTGAGACGTATATCTTGCGGAGATTTCTGGCATGCCGACTCTGTGGAATGGTCCTGCCAATAGAATTAGCCTATGAGGGATCTCCTAGATCCTTCCCTTGGACTGCTACCTAGATAAAGGCCTATAGGGCCGATCTATCAATGACAGCTGGTTGTTCCACCAGCGCTTGTTGTGCCGGATTCAGAGCGATTTTTGCTCCTTGCTGAGGCTGGTTAGCTGTGGTGGGATCTGCTGCCACCCCTTCTCCAGCGTTTTTACCACCATCGTTGGCGGTTCCCCCTAGTGTTTTCTTGTTATTCTTTTTTGGTGGCTTGATGATCTTGATCTTGAATAACTATTAGTAGGAGGCCCTCCTTCTAGCGCCAATTGACGATGCTTTGGATTTAGATACATGAATAAATCCGGGCCGTATTTCTCCTAGTAACAATTAACTCAAGAATAAGCCCTAGAACAAGATGTAAAACGAGATGGTTTTGGGGGGATTTTTAGACTGAGCCTGGGTTATTTTCCCAAGTTGCCTACGTATCATGTCATTGTTCAGGAATCAAGTCTCCGTAGTTCCTTAGGGGTTGTTTATATAGGGGGCGTCTCACCCCTTTCCTTGTTCTACAAGGATTTGTATTCTTATTCCCTAAGGATAATCACGAATAAATCCCTATAATTTAGGGATAATTATGGATATATTAAATATCAAAATCAGAGTCTTAATGGGTAAAGGATCATTAGGATCTTCCCATAATTATCTCATAAACACGTGAGCTAATTATCATATAAAGGAGGTTCTGGCCGACCTGCGTCGAGCCTCCCAGACCGTCTCGGCCCAAACTGCACTGGCCCATCTCCGTTGTGACCTAGCCGACCACGGTGGTCGGGGGAGTGAGACCGATCTCCCACCTGGGGTTCGGATCTGCCCTTAGGCGCGAAGTCAGACTCCTGGCCCTTAATGTTATAGTTTTTATGTCTTCATTTAATGGTCGATCAATTAAGAGATGACAAGTGGCGAGGCTCACTTCGACCCTCATCAAAGTGAATATATGAATATTGTTGTGCGCTTACTTCATAATGTATTGATCTGTGTGTAGCACTCAGTGAATGTGAATAAGTCCTGGAATGTGTTATAACTGAATTCATTGGTCATCATATTCACTAATGATACATGAATTACTTTCAACATTATTTTACTGGGCATATTTGTGATCACCCTATATTCTTCATAAGATTGAGAAATTTAATATGGTGTCTTGGGATTTAGTTTATGATACGATTGCTCTATTGTTAGTTTCTTTTAAGATACATGGCGTAATCGAATTTGACGAGTAAAAATCAAAATACGAAGGTTTCATGTTTCTGCATGTGTTATTCTCGTGATTGAAACTGAATAAAAACTCACGTATCTAATTGATTTGAGCTGATCGATATACGTGTCATGTAAAATCCCACATCGTAAAAAAAAATAAGAGAATGATCACCCTATATAAGTGTGAGACATAAAAAGTCTTGTCAACTTCGGGTTAGTCCTTTTAGACCAAGTGAGGACGGCGGCGGTCAAGCGATTGACGGACCATTTATGACTCATTTAAGCGCTACTGAGACACAGGGTCTAGGGCGTTCTGAGAATAGTATCGAGCCGACTATCATACTGGAACTAAGTGCCATACCGTGAGAGGCGGTGGGGACACCTCTAGAATCCTATGGTAGGGACGAATCAGGACAAGTCTTGGTCGTCTGGCAGAGACGTCAATCCCTTATAAGGGGGAGAATGTAAAATCCACATCGGTAAAATAAGAGAATGCTCACCCTCATATAAGTGTGAGACATAAAAGTTTTGTCAACTCGGGTTAGTCCTTTTAGACCAAGCGAGGACGGCGGTCTAAGCAGTTGACCGGACCATTTATGACTCATTTAACGCTACCAGGCCCGGGGTCAATGAGCGTTACATGTCAAACGACTTATAACCTGAAAAATACTCGGTTTTCAAGATAGGTCATTACAACCAATCACATAATTGCTAGTTGTTGAACGTTATAATGACATTCACAAAACAAAAGAGAGAATTGTGAATCTTTGGGAGTCTCCATTAATAGGATTCTTTCAAGTTAACATTGTTTTTGCTTTTCCATAAACATCATAAAGAAGGTTTTTGACGCATATTTACATACTAGTACTTCAAAGTCTTGATCAAAAGTTACAATTAATTGTTTTATATAGAAAATTATTAAACATGGTGGGTTCCAAAACATCATGAATATTTGAATTATCCTTTTCCTTTTGAAATTGCATGCATATTCATTCGTTTATAACTCCATCATACTTATCATAGAAAATGCAGAAACGGTTGTAACATGATTATATCGAGTGATGCTTTTTAATTATATACATTTCTAATATTTTTCACCAAATACATCATTACTATGTGAAAAAGATCGAGTGTGAGTATGAAACATGCCATTTAGTATAACTGTATTATAATCGTTGCATCATAGCAAATTTCATACTTATCGTGTTTGAAATATCCGAATTCCACATAGGTTATTTGAACCCAGTGGCGTATCCAGAAAGTTTATCCAGCGGGGTCTGTAAATATTTAACACACTAAATATTTTTTTTCACCAGGTCCGAAATATTTTCTATAGATAAAATGTAGAGTATTTTTATTTTTAACGGGGTCCGTGGACCCCCTTTACTTACACGTAGATCCGCCCCTGCTTGAACCGCAAGGCAACTGTTTAGTTTCAAGAAAATTGCAAAAATACTCTTACCGTTCCGGAATATAAGTTACTCTACATCTTTTAATTTGTCTTAGATTATAAGTTATTCAACATTATCAATGAAGAATTTATTATTCTTTTATCTATCTTATCCCTAATTTATGGACTAACCAACTACTTTTGAATACTCTTTTCATCCCGCAATATAGGGTCTTTTGGCTTTTTAGTTTTTTTTCTCATATTACAAGGTCTTCTCATATCTCAATTCAATATTAAGCGCATTGTTTCCACTTTCATATTAAATAATACAATATTATAAGCCACCCCCAGAAAACAATACTCTCTTTGTTCCAAAATAAATTATGCAATTGTCAAAATAATTTGTTCCATTTTATGTGACGCAGTTACATTTCCAATAATAGGAGGATCTATGCTCCTGTTTGTTTTGGTTAGAGTTTTTTTTGGAGTTTTTTTTAAAAATCATTTCACTAATCATTTCTTACAATTCTCTTACCAATCATTTCTTCAACTACAAATAAAAAAATATTAAATCACCCCCTCACCGTTTCACTTTATCTAATTTATTATATTTTTTATCATTATTTTATTCATTATACTATTTATTTCAATTTCTCTCACTAATCATTTCTTTATCTACCTAAATTTCAAAAAAAAAAAAAAAACATCTTAAATTTCTAATCATTACTTTAATCATTTTAATATATTTTATTATCAATTACTATATAAAACAAACGCAAAAAAAACTCTAACTTAAAATAAACGGAGCCCATGTGTTCTAATATGGGGTCATGCAGAGCTGTTAAAAATAAGAAAAACTCTACATTTTATATCTAAAAAATATTTCAGACCCCGTGAAAAAGAATTACTTAAAAAAATAATTACGGACCCCGCTGAATAAAATTTTTGGATCCGCCACTGTTTCCAATGCATTATAAACCCCCCGTCCCATAATATAAGGCATTTTTTCCATTCACACGGTTTAAGAAAAACCTAATAAATTAGTTACTTTTTAATATTTCAATGCAAAATATTGTATTGTTTTCTAGGACTGATTAATAGTATTACATTGTTTAGTGTGACAGTGAAAACAATGCATGTAATATTGTACTACCTCTGACCATGTAACCTTGTTTTTTTGTAGCATCTTGCTACCTTCAATAAAAATTATTATTGTTGTTCAAAAAAAATATTATACTACCTCTGTCTCATAAAAAATGTCCATATTTGAAAAAGGTTTTGTTCTATAAAAAGTGTCCATTTAGAAAACCAATACACCATTTAATGCTAATTTTCCAAATATACCCCTAACCTAACATTTATTGTTGTATATTCATTTCATATTCCAAAGCAAACATTAATTATAAGATAGGGGTATATATGTATATTACTACTAAAACACAATACATTAATTGAGTTTCTTGATCTGCGTGAAAAATAAAACGTGGACACTTTTTATGAGACGGATGTAGTATTGTTTTGTGAGAAGGACTTATATTTTGGGACACCATTAAAAAGCCAAAAGGCCCTATATTAAGAACTGAGAGAATAAAAACAAAATTGCTTTGATTATAGTCTAGGATTTTTTTTTAGTCATTTTGGTATTCAAATTAAATCGTTAACCACTTTCTTAATATGCGTGTTTTTGATAACTATATCATTTATTTTGAAACGGAGGGAACACAATATTTTGTCTTAAAATGTTAAAAAGTACTCCCTCCATCCTACAATATAGGGGATTTTGACTTTTTAGGCTTTTGTCATATTATAAGGCTTTATCACATTTCAATACAATATTAAATACATTGAATTTATTTACTCACTAAACAATACTACATCCGTCCCAAAATATAAGTCATTCTAGCATTTTCATATTGTCTCATAATATAAGTCATTCACAATACCAAGAGAACATTTATTAACATTCTTCACATCTTACCCCTAATTTATAACCATCCAACAATTTTACAATTGTTGCATTTATGTTAGTCAAAGGGTGTATTAAGCATTTTAGCCCTACATTAATGATATTTAACCACTTTCTTAATCATGCGAAAAATTTAGGATGATTATATTTTGAGTGCGGATGAAGTACAATATTATTAGCGAGTCCTAGAAAAAAATAATAACTCAATTATGAGGTTTCTTACTGTACGAAATGGCCAAAAGGAACTACTCCTACCGTTTCTATTTAACTGTCGTAATTGCCAAAAACACACATATTAAGAAGAGTAGTTAATACCTTGACTTAACATCAAAATGACAACAACTCCCCTTGAAAATAATTAATGCAATGTAGTTTTCAATCTCCACCCTATAACAAAATAACGATGGATGTAGGAAAATACAATAAATAATGCTTTGGAATGTAACTACGACAGATAAACAGAAATTTTCGTTTTTGCCAACCACAACAGTTAAATAGTAACGAGGGAGTAATTTATGACAATTTCATTAATACTACCTCCGTCCCATAAAAAGTTTCAACGTTTGAATTTTTTTTGTCCCATAAAAAGTGTCTGTTTAAAACACCTAATACATCATTTAATGTTTTTCCCCCAAATATACCCCTAGCCTAACATTTATTGTTGTATTTTTATTTCATATTCAAAAACAAGTACTCCCTCCGTTCCACAATAATTGAGGCAATTGTCAAAATAATTTATTCTATTTTATGTGAGGCAATACATTTTCCAATACAACATTTATTGTGTTTTTACTTGGTCTACCCCTATTTATTACACTATGAGATATAAAAAAGAAGGTCACATTAATTGTATACAAGGAAATTCTAGTCATTTTATTGTAAAAGTTAATGCATTAACTCACATTCTTAATATATGTGATTTTGACAACTGACTTAGATAAATTAGAACGGAGGGAGTATTAATTATATGATAGTAAAATATATGTCTATTACTGCTAAAACACAACGCATTAATTAAGTTTTTAAATCTACGTAAATAGTAAAATATGAATATTTTTTATAAGACAAAAGCAGTAATAGTCAAATAATATTTTAAGCGTTTCGTTTCAAATTTATGACAGTGAATCATTTTTTGTAAAGCATTTTTTTTATAACAGTGTATGACAGTGTATGATAAAGCATTTAAAGAAAGTCTTTACATTTACAATATCAATAAGAAAAATGATTAAGGGATACATATAACCTCAGGAAAGGGCTTTCTGAATTATTTGAATAATAAAAGAATTAAGCGTCAACAAAAAATAAAAATAAAAATTAAGTGCAACTTTGTCGTTTGAACTTCAATTTCATACTACCTCCGTTCCAAAATATAAATCATCATACACATTTTGATTTGTTCTCCAATATAAGTCATTCTACATTACCAATGCAACATTTATTACCATTTTCTCCATCTTACCGCTAATTTATTATAAATCCAACCAATTTTCACTACTGATAGTCAAGAGTCATTTTAGACATTAACTTTCATGTGTGAAAAACTCAAGATTTTAGGACGGAGGTAGTACAAATTTATGTTTTTTAAGAGGCATTATCTTTTTTAAATATGTGTGAATATATACAATGCTTAACTGGTTAGAGCTGAAGTTCTGAGACAAGGAGATCTGAGTCGTTCAGCATAGTTTTAATACCCACTATTATAAATAATTATAGTTTATTCCTTTCAATTGTAATAATAGACTTTAAAATAAATTCAGTCTACTCTTTTTCTTTTTCTTTTTAACACTAAATTCAATCTAACACTAAATTCAATCTAGCTGGACTCCAATATAATTTCAAACATTACCATTTGACCGAAAGTTTTATTTCAAAATTTCAATTTCTCACCACAAACTATCTAAAATATGAGTTTAATGTATCTACGTTTATGAGCAACAACACGAATAATCAAACACCATATCATACTGTGACAATCACGTATCAATCTCAGACTTTAACCGCAATCGATTGCGCATATTCATACTCTTCATTATCAAACGAAGATAACGCTATAAAATAATCATTCAACAACGATTGTCAACGTTTGAGATTGAATTTAGTGTTAACGTTGGGGATGAGCCTCTTTGTCAACGCTTTCCCACATTCGCTTAACCTTGCTAGTGATAAAGAGTGTGTAGTGGGGAGCCGATGGAAAATGAACGATGGCACTTGGAGTTGGGTGTGGGGCCGGAGAAGAGATAAGAGGAAGGGAATCGGGAGAGCTTATTGATCTTTTAGCTTATCTTCCCGATCTTTTCTTGGGTACAGATCATTCGGGATGCTCCGTCTTGGACCCTTGATCCCCGTGGTGTCTTTTCCGTTGTCAGATTAAAGAACTTGCTACTGGAAACTGATGTTCCTCGCCTTTTGGGTGTCTCTTCAACTCATTTGGAATAGCTTAGTTCCTTCAAAGTAAACATTCTTAATTGGAAAGCAGCTAATTGTAGACTTCCCACTCTTAATAATCTATCGATAAGAGGCATCAGTCTTACTAGCCTCGTTTGCACGTCTTGTGGGTTGGACCGAGAGGACGAAACTCATCTATTCCTACGATGTCCTTTTGCGGCACTGACTTGGAACAAAGTTTTTTCTTGGTGGCATGTTTCATTACATACAACTGTGGATTGGGGACCGTTTCTACAGTAGGTACCTTTGTGCATGAAACAAATGAATTTATCAAAGGTATGGGACGCTATCATAAAAATCACGTGTTGGAGCTTATGGAAAAGAAGGAACAATCTCATCTTCAACTCAAAGCTTGCTTGGTGAGATGTGTGCTTGGAGAAATTCAAACTCTCGCTTTTCTGACTCAATTTGCGATCGACAAATTTTCTTTAGATTGGGATATTTGGAAAGATCTACCATTAAATAACTTTAGATAGTCGTTGATTGCTTGGTTTAACGTTTGTGGAAATACTATGGTTAATATTACATTATTATTACACTCATGTGGAAATACTATGGTTAATATTACATTATTATTACACTCATAACATGTTACAATGTAACGTGTTACTTTATCAAGGACATATTAATTGCATTGAATAAACAATTAATATGTCCTAATAGTCATAAAGTAACTATCCTTTGTCCTATTATGTAATAGCATAGACATAGCCGACTTAGCAGCATTTATTGTAGCCGGCTCTAGTTACTTTTACTTTACTAGCTAGGATCCTCTCTTGTAAGGATCCTCTCTTGTATCTATTTATACTCATTCTTTCAACATGAATAAACAAGTTGGAGTTTACTCAAGTATTATTTACTTTCTCAAACTCTCTTCATGGTATCAGAGCCTTAAACTCCTGAATCCGCTGCAAATTCTCAAGACCCCTGCTGAATCAAGAATGTCTTCATTATCTGAAGCTTCCTCACCCTCAGTCGAGTCCCAACCGCTCGTGCTTTGGGGTCACTGACTCTTCATCTTACACAAATCATAGACTTGATGGCAACAACTACTTACTGTGGTCAAGATCTATGAAAATGTACATCTCTGGACAAGGTAAGATGGGATACTGTCTGCTCTAAACTCCGCCCCGCCAAGATGAACCAGGATTTGAAGCATGGGATACTACTAATAATCAAGTCATGACCATTCTCACAAGATCAATGACAAAAGAGATTAGTGAGAACTTTATGATGTATGATACTGCAAAGGAGATCTGGGATAATGCCAGGGATCTTTACTCCAAGAAAGACAATACATCTGAAGTGTATGAACTTGAAGCTCAGATTCAAAATTGCAGACAAGGAGATATGTCTGTAACTCAATACTTCAATCAACTATCTAGGGCATGGCAACACCTGGATATGTTGGAAACTCACCCTGGAATGATGTCAAGGATGTTTGCCTTTATAAGGACATTATTGAGAAAAGAGAGTATTCAAGTTTCTTACTTGGATCAATCCTACTCTTGATGATGTTAGGGGAAGAATCCTTGCCACAAAACCTCTCCCCAATCTCAAATCCATGTTTGTCAAAGTCAAACATGAGGAAAGCAAGGAGGAAAGTGATGTTTCTTTGAACTCCCTACCGACAACCCTACTGAAAGTGCTACCTGGCCGATCGTCGGAAGCTGCTTTGAGGTCTGCCGAGGCTGTCGGGAAGCCTCTTGATCGAATCGAAAGTTGTTCTCGTGAGCACCGCAAGCACAAATCACACCAAGGACACTTGCTTTGGAAGCTACATGGCATGCCCAAATCCTCCAAGCCTACCAGGGAAAGTCGGCGAGTGCACGTCAATGAAGGGAGAATGATAACAAGTTGAATGCTCGGTTTCTTTGCATTCAAAGCTTTCCTCACTCAACAAAAAGAAGGTAGTCCTCTGTGACATGGCTACACAGGCGGTCTGATGTAAATTCTACTCTTCACATTAGTAATGAAACGTGGATTGTTGATTACAGGGCCTCATCTCATATGATCGGCAATAAAAACCTCATAACTCACCTTATGCCATGTCATCAAATTCATAAAATTAAGACTGCTGATGGATCTATCTCTCGTGCAAAAGGCTTTGGAAATGTTAAAATCACTAATAAGATATGCCTAAAGGATGTCCTATTTGTTCCAAAATTAGATTGCAATCTCATATCTGTCAGTAAAATTGCAAAAGATTTGAATTGGACTGTGGTGTTTAATAAGAATCAGTGCACTTTCCAGGACCCTTCTTCACGAGAAGTGATTGGGAGGGCTAAACCACCTTTCGAGATTGTATGTGGTCAACCTGCTGCTGAAGACAAGACAGACGATCGAATGCCAGCTGCCTGCACACTCAAACCTTAGATAATATCATGTTATGGCATTATAGACTAGGACATCCAAGTTTTGGTTATTTAAAGTCCAGTAATTCTGAAGTATTTAAAGGATGTAATGTCAATGATCTTCAATGTGATATTTGTCAATTTGCCAAACTTACCAAATCTGTGTATACCAAACTACCTTATTTGCCTTCAAAACCTTTCACTTTAATTCATAGTGATGTATGGGGACCTTCAAGAGTAAAAAGTATAACAGGGAAAAGGTGGTTTGTCACTTTCATTGATGATCATACCGAAACACACATGGTCGTTTTTAATGAAGGATAAATCAAGTTGGAGCAGTTTTTCAGGAATTTTACAACATGATCTCTACTCAATTTGACACTAAGATCAAGATCTTAAAGACTGATAATGCGCTTGAATACTATGAGTCTAACCTCAGTAATTTCTTGATGGATAAGGGGATTGTCCATACCAGTAGTTGTGTGGAAACACCTCAACAAAATGGGGTTCTTGAGAGAAAAAGAATGTGCACTTCTTTGGAAATGGCTAGATCACTCATGTTCACAACACATGTTCCAAAATATATGTGGGGTGAAGCTATTTTAACTGCCACATACTTAATCAACAGACTTCCCAGCAGAGTGTTAGGCTTCAAAACTCCTATCCAAACCCTTTTGACCACTCACTCCTGTCCTCATCTTATTTCCCAATTACCTCCAAAAATCTTTGGTTGCACTGTGTTTGTTTATATCCATGCCCAACACAGAAGCAAACTTGATCCCAAAGCTCACAAGTGCATTTTCCTAGGATATGCAAAGGACAGGAAAGGTTACAAGTGCTATTCTCCTTCTGAAAAGAGATTTTACAATTCTATGGATGTAAAATTCTTTGAAAGGACTCCCTACTACAGCAAGTCCACTGAGGCAGTCACTGATGGAAACCTGATTGAACTTGACCTAAATCCTTTCCCTCAGCAAACTCTTGAACCTCGGACTTAATCGACTCTCAGCATCCTACTGATCCTCAGCAACCTCCTGAACCGAGAGACTCATCGACCCAGAGCCTGGCCGAACCGAGAGACTCATCGACACTCGGCAACTCACTGAGTCACAAAGCAGATGAACCTCAAGACTTACTCGACTCAAAGACTGGGCGGCGTTGATGATGCACTCCTATTGCTATCGTGAAGGGAAAGAGATCTTGCACTCACCGATCACTCTATTCATAATTATCTATCCTATGATCGGTTATCACCTGGTTTTGCCATGTTTACACAGACTTGGATTCTCACTCTATTCCCAAGAATATACGAGAAGCTCTCCAACATGATAAGTGGAAGCGGTGGTCAAAGCTGAAATGATTGCTTCTCTTGACAACCATACTTGGGATCTCACCACTCTCCCACATGGAAAGAAGACAGGTCACCGCAAATGGTCATTTCACTATCAAGTACAATCTTGATGGTACTATTGACAAATACAAAGCTAGGTCGTTTGCAAGGGGATTCACTCAAACATATGGCCTTGACTACAAGGAAACCTTTGCACTGTGGCAAAACTAAACACCGTCGAGTCTTGATCTCAATTCTTTATTCAACTTGATCGCCTCTACACCAATTGGATATCAAGAATGCTTTCCTAAATGGTGACCTTCTTGAGGAAGTCTATATGAATGTGCCTCCCGGTTTTTCCAACACTCACACTCAAGAGGAAAGTTTGCAAATTGAGGAAATCTCTATATGGCCTAAAGCGGTCCTCAGAGCCTGGTTTGGCAAACTCACTCTTGTGGTTAAAGGCTGCTTTGGATACCATCAATGCAACTTTCGAGATCACACAATGTTTATCAAAACAACAAACCGTAAAAGGTCCATTCTTATTGTCTATGTGGATGATATCATCCTTTCTGGTGATGACCTGCTGAGATCCAACACTTGAAGACCTGTTTGGCAAAAGTATTTCAAGTTAAAGATTTGGGCTACCTCAAGTACTTTCTTGGTATGGAAATAGCTAGGAGCAGACCATGGTATATCTGTTTCCTGAGAGGAAGTATGTCTTTGGACTCTTTGAAGAAACCGGCATCTTTGGGATGCAAACCGTCTTTGTATCCCCAGAGTAGACCCCAGAATACCTGCTTTGCATGGTGACATTCTTTGTCGAAAAGGATCAATATCAAAGACTTGTAGGGAAACTCATTTATCTCATCCCATACAAGACTGATATTGCATATGGCGTCGATCACAGTTAGCTTGATTCATGCATTGCCCTCTTGAGCAACATTGGAATGTTGTGAATGAGGATCTTGAGGTACACAAGTCCACTCTAGCCAGGGCTTACATTTCACCAAGTCTCCGATAGATCAATCAAGCGTCTACACCGATCTTGATTGGGTTTGGATGTCACATTGATGAAGATCTACCACAGGCTATTGCTCATATGTATGGGAAACCTAGTTACTTTGAGAAGCAAGAAGCTCCATCAGTGTCAAGAAGCGATCTTTGAAAAGTTGAACTCGAGGCACTTGTACTTGGCATTTGTGAAGCTCTGTGGCTAAAAAAGGTACTCACCGAACTTCAAAGAACCTCTTGACAGAACCTATCACACTCTGCTTGTGACAATAATTCACCTTTATGCATGGCGAGGATCCAGTCCATCATGATAAAACCAAACATGTGGACATTGATGAGACACTTCCTAAAGGAGAAGATTGATGCCAAGATTATTCAACTCCAAAGATGTTCCCTCAAAGCAGATCGAGAATGCGATATTCTCACCAAGGCCATACCACCACTTATGTTCAAAGAGACTAAGTAGCAAACTTGGTTTGTATAAACATATACAACCCGATTTGAGGGGTGTGGAAATACTATAGTTAATATTACATTATTATTACACTCATGGGAAATACTATGGTTAATATTACATTATTATTACACTCATAACATGTTACAATGTAACGTGTTACTTTATCAAGGGACATATTAATTGCATTGAATAAACAATTAATATGTCCTAATAATCATAAAGTAACTATCCTTTGTCCTATTATGTAATAAGCATAGACATAGCCGACTCTTTCAGCATTTATTGTAGCCGCTCTAGTTACTTTTACTTTACTAGCTAGGATCCTCTCTTGTAAGGATCCTCTCTTGTATCTATTTATACTCATTCTTTCAACATGAATAAACAAGTTGGAGTTTACTCAAGTATTATTTACTTTCTCAAACTCTCTTCAACGTTACTTTTGTTAGGAGTTTGATTTTTTACTGTACTGTATTGGAGTAACTCAACCTCTGTAATCTTGGTAGCTTATCTATTAGCTTAATAGATAAATCTTTTAATATTTATATATATATAAGTTGTTGTTAAAAAAAAAACAACGATTCATAATCCTTTTCACAAACCGCAACGAGAACACCGACTTTCGGGCCCACCCAAGAAGTTAGATTCTTGAAAAACGCGACTGTATCTGTCGCATTTTCAATCGTTTTTTGAAGGGTGACGGCGGCTAAAACACCAAAGTTTGTCCATTCGGCCGGTGGTGAGGGTTTATTTTGCTGGAAAAAAGAAATAATCCGAACGCGAACGATGTTGGTTTGCCATTTGAGAAGCAGCAGAAGGAGAAGAGTTTTGAGCCATGAAAAAGAACAGGAAGAAAAGTAATTTGTAAAATGAGAATTTTTTTTAAGAAATTTGACATTTTTTGGTTAGTTAGTTTCTTGAAGAAGTAATGGTTACGTACGTATAAAATGATGGGGAGTTGTGAATTTATAGTGACTTTTCAGTTATAGAAAACACGTACAACCCTTAAAAAAAAAAAGGGACAATTTTTTAAAACTTTTAAATAAACGACAAAACTATTTTTTTCTCAAAAAAAACCCAACACAGGGGACAAAAAATAAACACTCATATTTCTTGATCTAGAACTCCAAATTTGAAATTTTTTCACCGAATTTTTATTTTTCAATATGCCTTTTTTATTTTGAGCACTAGCATTTAACATATTACGACATTATTTGAGAAAATTCACTTTTGAAATTAACTATTGTTCGAAATTCACTGTCGATATTCACGGATTTTCGAGATTCACTAAGTGAATTTCAACAATGAATCTCACGAATTCAGTTAATTTTTATCACGTTTGGATTTTTAAATCAAAAGATATAAGTGTTTGAAAATGGAGAGGAAAGAGAAAGGAAAAAAAAATTCCCAGCACAGCGGTGCACAGGCGCACCATTTTTTTTATAATTTTTCTTAATTTTTTTGCTTTGTCCTTTAGATTATAAAAATATAGAAGTAAATTAGGTGAAATAGTAGAAACAAAACAAAATAAAAAGACCAATAAAGGTTTTAAATGAGTCAATGGTAGAAACAAAACAAAAAGTTTTAAATGAAACAATAAATTTGATTGAGTACCTTCAAAGGAACAATAAAATAGAATATCACATGTTGATCTTGAGTTCTATGTGTATAGCTTAGCCGGTCCACAAGCTATACAGACTCCAACAGAGAATCCAACCAAGTTCCTGATCTAGTTGGGGGTAGAAAGTTGAGCTAAGGACTCTATGCTCAGAATGTGTTTTTTTTATTGCTTTTCATTTTCCTCGTGTATCACTGTATTTCTTTAGCTTGTAGTATGATACTTCGGGTAAGTTTTGTTGTAATATAACCCGAAGAAGTGTGTATCGTCAGGGCTTGTCCTTCTTCCTAATTCTTGAAAAGTATTTCAAATGTGTGCGTTATCACTAATTCTCCAAAAAAAAAAAGGTACATTAAGTAGTTGTAGATATATTTATTTCAAAGATTTGTTCCAAAATTTGAAATGTGTCATTTTATTTTAAAATCAAATTTCGAGTTTGAGTTATATTGTAACGCCCCACTCCCGGATACCGAGCCCTTATCTGGAAGAGAAACGTTCGGCGCGTATAGCAAAAAACAAATCTAATATTATACGCAAGCCTCTACTTCGTCGTATCAAAATAAAGCAAACGGAAGCTAAAAAGACTCGGGTAAAAACATAAATGCTACTAAGAATAGAAAGTAACCATACTAAAGATGGATAGTTAAATTACAACGACGAAAGATCCAAAGACTTGTACAATACGAGATCCTAAAAGTACAAACCAAACTTACAAAGGTCTTAGAAATAGAAGTACAACAAGTCTAAGAAAAAGAATACAACTAGTCTAGTACAACCTTTATAAAGAAAAAGAACTTGAAGCTTCGTCAAGACTTCAATGTCTTCAAAAGTCGTCAACTACTCTTGGTCAACATGTTCGTCTTCTCACCCCACAATGCATACAAAAGAAAATGCAAAGGAGGTAAGTACAAAGTACTTAGTAAAAGTGAGAAGCTAATGAATAACCAAGTTATACAACGAAAGGTTATTATTGTGATTATTAAATTATCTTTATGAGACCGACTCAATATAATGTTCACTTCATGTCCATCAACATGTTGTGACTATACGTTCCTAGCTTAACTTATCTTGGTTACATCATTACTCAAGGACACTATGCATGATGAAAATTCCACCACGAGATGTACTTGCCAACCACGTTGAGTAGCACCGATAGTCGCGGGATCTCCCGGTATGCATATCGTTAAAGCGAATTTACTCCACCGCCATTCGGCCGTTTATAGGCGGCCAGGCGTTGTTGCTTTTTCTTGAGCGTATCACATCGCCAATATGAATCAGTGTCTAACCGAGAATAAGTGACGTTTTAGCTTTTACTACACGTATGTAATTATTTACCGTTGTTATCTAGCCACCTAAGTGTTTTCAGGTAAGCTCCCTCACATACACTACTCTCTTTCCTAGACCACTAGACACGGACAAGGCCTAGCAAATACACAGACATTGATGAACTCTAGTTCATCAAAGCACAAACCCTTTTATGCCTTTCCGACGGTCCCGGACTTCAACTCCCTTTAAGAGTACGTCCGGTGCCGGAACCAAACGTATCAGAACTCAATCGAGGCTTGTTTAATTAAAAAAAAAGAAATTTAAAACTCAACACAAATATTCCAAAACATATCACATCTCATTAATTACAACTTAGCATGAATTTTATCACCAAACAACACCAAAACTCACCGAAACTCAACCTATAATTATAAAACTATAATTACTCATTAGGAAGAGCCTCTTACCTTAAATTCCAGCAAAAATGATCCAAAACCTTCAAGATACTGCTGATCATCCAAGCCTTCAACTCGAAACCTAATTGATCAACAGGTAACCCTAAAAACCCTATCTTTCTTTAAAATCCCGAAATGAAAAAGTTCTTGAAACAGAAGATTACCTGGATAATTTTCTATAAAACTATTTTTAGAATGATCTACACTCCAAGACGATCGTTTTGACTACTCATGACTGCGAAACAGAGCTATAAAAGATATGAATTTTTGAAGAAACGAACTCGACGATTACGAAAAACTGAAAATTAAACGAAAACTTACGGAATATGGATATTTTATTTTCCAAAGTTGCGTCTCGTCGTGGTGATCACTTTTCTCTCCTGCGACATCTTGAAACGACGAACGGATTGGCCGCACGATTGAGGTCTTCGTTCCAGGCATCCTGCGAAGCTCTGCGTCCTTTTTTTTAAATTTTTTTTTTTATCTGCCGTCGTTCTTCTCCCTTTTTTTTTCTCCAGAAATTAGCTTGAAGAATTATGAGGAAAATATTGGGATTATTTTCCTTAAATAGCTATTAAATAAATTCCTTTTAAAATAATAACTAAATTCTTTAATTAAATCCTTTTTAATTAATTAAATATGATAAATAATAATTAGGTCGTAGTGGGTATGTCCAATTACTATTTTCTGAAAAGTCGGGATGTTACATATATCATCTTGATATACACTTTCCGGGGCATTTATCTATACTCCCTCCATACCGAAATACAACTAGTTGTCAAAAACACGCATATGAAGGATGTGGCTTAATGTTTTAATTTGAATGTCAAAATGATTAAAAAACCGTTAATCTATAATTAATACAATGTTGTATTTATTCTCCCACTCTGTAATAGATAAGGGTAGATGTAAGAAAAACACAATAAATGATGAATTGGAATATAACCGCCTCAACTGTATAAAACTAATAAGAGAACATTTATCTATATAATGTATGATTATCGTGATGCCCCGTTCCGGACACCGAGTCTTTATCCGGAAAGAACGCCCGGCACGCATATATATTTTTCTTTAATAAATCAAAGAAGTATATATACGTAAACCTACGTCATCATACATTAATATCAATTGCAAAGCGGAAGACTTAAAAGAACAACTTGGGAATGTCAAACGACAAACAAAACAGATCGATCAAAGTTCCAAATCAAGTCTAAAAACATCCTCAAAAGAAACAACAAAATTAAATGTTGCTTAAACTATTACATTCCCAAATAAAAAAAGATAAAACGGGAAGCTAAAAGTCTAGTGGCATCTCAAACGTTAAAAGTTTTCAATTCCAAGGTTATTGAAACAATGAAAAGTAAAATAAACTTCATCTCGAACTCCAAGCTCAAACGTCTGCATCTTGACTATCGTCATAGCCAAACTCATCTACCTGGCAATCTTCTCGGGTGGGGTATAATAAGGAAAGGGGGTAAGTACATTTTGTACTTAGTAAGGGGTAGAAGACCGGTAACACATATTGCTCTACACATCTACAACATATGTTGCATTAAAATACACTCCCCTCTGCTAGGTCTGTTAGTACCATCACGAGCAATTATCTATGTTACATTGTAATTCAAGGACACAATGCCCGAATGATGGGTATGCACCGGGACATATTCAAGACTTTATATAGCACGGATGGTTCCGTGTGGAACATTTCCCAAAACACGAATATTGTCCGTTACGTATGAGAAATGATTCCATCTTCACGAATCATAAATGTGCCTCACCAAAAATTACAACGTTTTAGCTTTTAGACTCATCACGTGTGTTTATTTCGTAGTTAATCTAACCATCTAAGTTCATTCACATATAAGGCTCTTCAGGACTTCAGTCCTGTACATCTAATTACACTCACGACACGTTGTAAAAGAAACATTGACTACTAAGTCATTTGTCTCACAAGGCCTAAACAAAGCCTTTCTCGGTCTTCCCACCTTCTCCCCGCAGAAGTCTCGGGTTATGGTGCGATTTGATACCAAAATTTATCGAGTCGATGTTAGGCATTTGTCGATTAATATATAATGTCCCAAAAAGACATGAATATATACCAAACCAAATACATGAAATAATATTTAGGCATATAAATACCACGTTGTATTTTATCATTACTGTGATTATTATTATTATTACTATTGTTGTCTGGAACGAAAACAAAACAAACAAAGCTTCCCCTTTTTTTATTCTATTCTTCCCTTTTTTTTTTCTTTCTTTCTTTTTTTTTTTTTTTTTTTTTTTTTTTTTTTTTACAAACTTTTAAAATCTGTTGAAAGAGTTTATTGCTATTGCTATTATTATTATTATTATACTACCTGGAAAGAAAAACTAAAGAACAAAGTGATCATTCCTTTTATTTTCTGGGGACCAACGCAATGGACCAGCACTACTAAAACAAAAATTAGGATCATAAATAGAAGACGGCCAAATCTGCACCCTTTGTATTAACACAATAAACATATACAATATTATATACTCCATCCGTCCCCGTAATATAGCGCTTTTTGCTTTTAGTGGTGTCACAAAATATAAGTCTTTTCTTATAAAACAATCTGATATTAAGTCATTGTTTTACTTTCACACTAAACAACGTAATATTATTTGTCTGTCACAGAAAACAATGCAATATTTTGCATTGAAATATAACTCATTTATTAAGTTTTCTTAAACTGTGTGAAATGACCAAAATGCCTTATATTATGGGACGGAGGGAGTATATATTACGGCACTGAAGGTCCGATGACCAACGGCGAGAACATTATATAAACGGATGTGGTATCACGCCAAGCAAAGAACAACAATAACGAACAACGCTACAACAATTTAACACGGTTGAACACCAACATAAAATTAAACATCCGTTTAAGAACACCCCATTACCTTGCTATTGGTAGAAATTGATCCAAGAATCAAACCAAATTCCAAAATCCTGCGATCTCCTTCGGTTCTACGAACAATCTACAAACCCAATGTACAACTACGATTACTAGGAAATTCTAATCAACTCATAACGTCTAATTCGAAAGAACTAACAAGAACGATTGATTATCTAACTAGGGATGAAAGACGAAAACTTACTCATTAGGAAGATGTTGATATCAAAACGATCCTTGCGGCGAGAGGATTATCTTTCTCTACTGCGGTCTGTTCAAACAAGCAACGTATTAGCCCGAAAAAATAAAGTTCTCCTTCTTCTTCACTTTTATTCCCCAACACAGAATAACGAATTTTTTTTTCTAAATTTGTGAAACTGGCGTCGACTAAGAGGGGAATTAGGGAGGGGGTTTTACTTATAATAATTAAAAATCCTTTTTAATTATTATTTCCATAATTAATTCCCTCTATTGATTATAATTAGGATAGTAAAAAAAGAATTATTTCCATAAATCCATTTTTACTACTTTACCCTTTCTCGAATTTTAGGAGCGTTACAATTACAAATCATTTTTTTTCTTTAGCAATGTCACATAGGACGATTATGCAGAGGCTAATTAATCCATCAATGTACTGTCGAACACCAAAAGTGAAAACCTCTCCTAACAAAATTTTTTGCCTCCACAAGGGCTCGAAATCATATTCACACCAAAAGATAATTTCTTATTTGAATATTAATGCATGTTTTTTTTTGGGGGGAAGGGGGGTGGTGGGTTAAAAAAGGATTTCTGATTTATCTATAAAGTATGAATTTGAACACGGGTGTAATATAAAGTACTCCCTCCGTTTTTATTTATACGTCGTAGAGAGAAAAATCACACAAATTAAAAAAATAATTAATATGTCAAAAATATAATATTGGAAATGTATTTTTTTTTTTATTGAAGATGTAAATATTTTGTTGGTATAGGTGTTTTTAGTATTGGAAATTTATTTTTTTATTGAAGATGTAATACTTCATTGGTAAAGGAGGAAAAAATAATAAATGATGCATTGGAAATGTAAAATAACAGATAAAGAAAAACAGAACAAATTCTGAAATATGACAGATAAAAAAAAGCGGAGGGAGTATGAATTGGACCTCAACCAGAGAAATTATGTTACAATAAGGTAAATGGAAGTTATACTCCCTCCGTTTTTATATATATCGCAAAGAGAAGATTCACACAAATTAAGAAAGTACTCCCTCCGTTTTTATATATATGTTGCAGAGAGAAAATTCACACAAATTAAGAAAGTAGTTAATATGTCTCAAATATAGTGTTGAAAATGTATTTTTTTTATTGGAATGTAAATAGTTTGTTGGTAAATGTGTTTTTAGTATTGGAAATGTATTTTTTTTATTGGAGATGTAAATATTTTATTGGTAAATGAGGAAAAAATAATAAATAATGCATTGGAAATATACAATGATAGATAAATAAAAAAGCGAATTAAAAATGTAATGAGATAAAAAAAAGGAGGGAGTAGTTAATATGTCTCAAATATAGTGTTGGAAATGTATTTTTTTTTATTGGAGATGTAAATATTTTGTTGGTAAATGTGTTTTGAGTATTGTAAATGTATTTTTTTATTGGAGAGTAAATGTTTTATTGGTAAAGGAGGAAAAAAGTAATAAATGATGCATTGGAAATATATAATGACAGATAAATAAAAAAAGAGCAAATTCTGAAATGTGACAGATACAAAAAAAAAACGGAGGGAGTATAAAGTATTATGCATTTTCACAAATTGTAAATGGCTTTTATTTGACCGACACAAATTGTAAATGGTTGTAGGATAAATCGGTCGCCTCACATTCATTCATTTTAATAGAGATATATATTTATATGTTACTCATATGTCACACATTGTAAACCGTATGTAGAGTTAAATTTGATGCATCAGCTGTTTAATTTAATATTGGAAATCAAATAAATGTAAATCACAATAACTTTTTCAGAGCCTTTGTATATATAGTTTATTATCTGCCAAAGAGATCAGATCTCTTAGATCTTCCTATTGTGTAGCGATACGGAGACAGCATTTATTTCTCAAATAATGACCGATGTGACACGACGGTTGCAGGGCCGTTCCGGACATTTAGTAGGCCGGGGCAAGATTAAAACAAGGGTCTTTTTTATTAACAAAAGCAATATCCATATAAAAATGACATGAATCAAATCGCGTATAAGAAAATATTAAGCCGAAATTATAATAATTGTATCTAACAACATATTACAAATGTCAAAACAACAAAATTATTGAATCAGTAATGGGAATATAGAAATAGTAGAGACAAAATAGCGCATATGTAATTAACAATATCAACGGATTGTAAATAAAACATTTATAAATAAAAATAAAAAATGGTAGTGGACAACGGATACAAAAATAAAAATTAAATATAAAAAATACGGCAGTGAAAGGATTCGATGCAACACCAAGATATAATAACCATTGCTAATCCGCTATGCCAATATGCTTACTAATTTTTGTTCGTTTTATATAAACCAATACAATTGTAAAATATGTAACTATGGATCTTCAGATCGTGCCGGCCGATTATTCTTGTCCAAATTTCTGACTGGTACGCCCTGGACGGTTGTTCCTCTCGTTACGACACCACGGCTATGCTTGTGTCATTAGTAGTTCGTATAAAGTCATTTGATCATCAACAGTCATAAAATCAAGCTGCATGTCATCCAATTTGACTTAATTTATTGTCTTTCAAACCAAGGTACACGAGGGAATCGAAGAATGTGTAGAACCCTAAAAAGAAGGTTGAACGTCTTAGATAGTGAAAGAGCACATATATATATTTTTTTTTTCAATTTATAAACTTATTATCACCTTTTCTGTTCATACAAAAAGATAATATATATATATATATATATATATATATATATATATATATATATTGGTTAGATTATGTTAATTACTCGTTAAACTTTTAACAATTTCTCAACATTATAAAATAAAATAATGACATACACCCCCTGTTCTAAAATATAGCAAGTGGTGAGTGTTTTAACGCAAATTAAAAAAATGGTTGAATGACATAAATTTTAATAATAAATGTCTAAAATATCTTTTGACTGATTAATGAAATTGTTATAAAGTAATAAAAATATAATTGAAGTCTTAATAAATTAGTGTAATTAGATAAAGAAATGAATAATACATACTTCAATTGATGACATAAAATAACTTTTATTCTGAAAAAAAACAAAAATAAGTTTAAAAAAAATAGATTATATAGTGACTTATATTCTACGACGGAGATCTAGAGATAATATGAGTGTAGATCATTGATCAATAAATGACACACGTATAAACAACATGTGCACAATAATCATAGTTCATTACTCAGAAGTTCCGAAATATTATAGTAACAACTAACAAGTATAATGAATTAATTTGTTACAAAAATAATAATAACACTATAAACCTAGGAAAGAATATTTCTAGTGTTCCTAGTAATCACAAAAGGTATCTCACTTTACAACTAGAACCATAATCAAAAATGGAATATTATCATGAAAACTGTCTTCTTAAAGGGAACAGGAAACTATCAGCAATAATATTTTCTTCATATCTATCACATAATCACATTTTCTTCTAGTATAAAATAAAAAACTTAATATAAATAATGCTGCTTTAAGTGATTTTAGAAAGTTGTTCAAGAAAATTCTACAGGTGACTAATTAGCTACCTTACATAGATCTGATTAATTAGTTGCTTTAAAAAGTGTGATAAATCTAATGATAACCTATCATAATTTAATAATCTAATTAAAGCTAATAACACAGGCCAAAACACTTGAAAGCATATCCAAGTTAATTTCTCAATTACTTACCTGTATATGTAATCTAATAAAAGCTTTTCAACTAAAAATAAAAAAATAAAAAAAATAGTGCAAACCATGTTCCTCCATACTTTACTTACCTGATAAATGAAGATAAATTCATAATTGTGACAGACTAAACAGAGAAATTAAAACATTCAATCTTGATCCAAACCATATTCTAGCTTGAAATGAAAAATTAGAAAGCAATTCCCTTAAATTAATTGAACCCCAACAATATTTATAACATGTACACAAAATCTAAAGGAGAATGAAACACAAATATTAAGCATTTTTTTTAAAATAAATTCTTCAAACAAATACTGTAGCCAAACTCAGAACCTTAATTAAAAATCCAAAAACATGCAAGGATCCCAGGTTCCAAGGGTTTGATAATCAACATCATTCACCGGTGACCAAACTGCCGTCGTTGCCGCCTGAGATCCAATCCCGCCGGAAACTTCTGGTGCCGCAGAAACCGAAACAACCGAAGACGACGGAACCACAGTTTGAGTACAAGCCAGTGACAGAGAATTTGGTACTACTTGTTGTTGTTGTTGTTCAAAACTAGGGCTTATGTAAGAATATAATGCCCCAGGATTTGTGGGCCCTACTCCTCCTACTCCTCCCATTTCCACATCACTCATTCCGTACCCTACTTGTTGTCCTTGCAATTCCATTAGATTTTGCTCATTTTGATCATATCCCCTTCTCGAAGAATACATCATCTGTTCTGTAACAGATGAGTAAAAATCATACGAAGCTGTCATAGAATTGAGTGCTCCGTATGATGCTCCACTGTTTAGTGGAGTTAAGATCATTTGGTTTCTACTGAAACCCGGTGGTCGAGGAAGTAAAGGACGGAGGGTTTGAGTATTAGACGAACTTGTAGATCGAGTCGAAGACCGATTAGAGAAATCGTCTCTACCACTACCACTACCGTTATCGTCAGCTAAAGCTAAAGGTGGTGATTGTAAATTGAGCTGAGCTTTAGAGCCATAAAGAATAATCGCCGCTCGATCGTAGGCTCGGGCGGCGTCCTCCGCCGTGGCAAACGTACCGAGCCACCTTCGAGTCCGTTTTCGTGGCTCGCGAATCTCCGCCACCCATTTACCCCAGCTCCGTTGACGAACACCTCTATATCTGAACTTCTTGTTATCAGGCCCACCTTTACCTTTACCTTTACCCTTGTTGTTGTTCTTGCTACTACTACTTCCACCGCCGGTTGAGGAGTTGTCACTGGCGTCGCCGGAAATACTGTCCGAGATAGGGATTTCATAAATTTGAGGTTCTGGGATTGTTGTTTTTTCAAATTTAACCTTAGGGTGGCTCATTGTTTTTGAGATTGGGGATTTAGGGTTGCTGTAAGTTTTACCCAATAAGCTGTTTAGGAGAAGACAGAGAAGAAGTGCTTTGTTTTCTTTTTGATGTTTGAAATGAGGGTATGGCAATGGTGGAATAGGGCGGTGGCCATTTATAAGCAGGTGGCTGTATATGTGTGTTCAGTATTTTAAAGTAATATTTTAATAATTTACTTTTTTTTTTTTCCTTTTTCCGAAACAATACTATTATTATTGTTTGAACATTTCCACTCTGGACGAAAGCATTACTAAATCTACATGGAGGGGATCGAACCCGGATCTACCCACTTTGTTCAAAGTAGAGCACTGCGGAAATCATTTGAGGTATGGGCGGCCTTGCCCAACTATTTACACTCATCCATTAATTAATAACCTGATATTGCCACACCGCCATATATAGATACATATAGAAATTGTTCCTGAAGGGTTATCTACATGTATATATATACGGAGTATATACATATAGAAATTTACTGGGGCCAAATCCTAATCTTGCTACTTAAGTAAAATTATTCTTGACATTAAAAAACACACACACACTATTTGTGTTTTCAAAATACTTTAATATAAATTTAGTCCCGTTTTCATGTTGAACACTCTACTTTTTGAATTATTCTCAACGAAAAAGATTATTATCTTTAAGCGGATCCAATTAATCAGTAATCACGGTCGATTGGTTTTACAAACAGATGATCTGAAACAATCACGGAACCAAAAATTGAAGTTCGGATGGGCTAGTAGACTATATCTAGTCAACGGGTGGGCTCATATAAGATGTTTAGATAAGTTAGGTTGTATTATATAATTTTTTTGGTGTAGAATTTTTTTTCAACGGGTGGCTTAGCCCCTCTCAGCCCTCCACTTACCTCCGTCCTTGATCTGAAATGAATCTGGTTGAAATGAGTTTGTAGATTAGACCTCCGTCTCAAAATGTAAATCCATTTGAGTTTTTTTCACACATATTAAGAAAGTTTGTTAAATTTGTTATTTGTCATTAATATTGATTAAAAAGACTAAAATGACCTTTCATTGGTATTAAAGTAAAGTAGTAAAATTGGTTGAGTATATAATAAATGAGGGGTAGAAGGAGAAAAATGTAATAAATGCTTTATTGGTTTTAAAATGGATTCAATATTTTGGAATAAAACTAAAAGTTAAATGGATTTACATTTTGGGACGGAGTTAGATACAGATATTTCCAAGTCAAACTTGTTTGCCTTCGGTGGGGCTTCTTCTAGAAGCTTTTGCCATAACATGTAAACGATATGAACATCATCAAGGTCTTGACGGTGTATTTTCGGGAAGTCACTTCGATGCTCAAGTCGGTTTTTAGGTAAAGATATTTAAGAGAGTAGAAGGTGGCCTTTCCGGTAGAGTTGCATATAATAATAATACTTGCATGGTAATTGAAAGAAATATGGTGGTTTATATAGACAATGTTGTTGTATGGATCTCTTAACGGTTTTCACAAGATATGCACATGCTTGAATTGGAATTTTTCAAAAACTCCTTTTTGAATAGTGATCAGACCGTCAAATGGAATAAATTTCTACCCTCATAGGTGAATTTGTTCATGTGGAAAGCATGTCTCAAAACGTTACCTACAAAACCGAACCTTACACGACGTTGCGTTTCGGTTCAAGACTCTTATTGTCCACTTTGTTATAAATTTGATGAAACGGTCAATCATCTTTTTTATGCTTGCGATGTGGCTATGTTGATTTGGTCTCAAATCTTTAATTGGTGTAAGATCACAGGACTAAATGCTTTTTCGTTTATGGATTTATGTCACGAAAGAGCTAGGATGACTTCTTTGAGTTTATCCTCACACTTTTGGTCGGCAATTGTCGGAATAACTGCTTGGGTTATTTGGAATACTAGAAATAAAGTTATATTTAACTTTTTTGTTCCCGGAGTTTATGTTTAGAGATGTGCAAAGAATCTCCTTCACATGGCTTTATAATGCTAATGGTCTCAAGAAATTGGATTGGGAAGAATGGCTAGCAACCCCGTTGAATGCGGCTATTTGAGTTTTGAAGAAAGTAATTAAATCATGAAGACTGTCCTTTGTAGATTGATTCTAAATGGTCTCAGCAATTAATGTGATCAGAAGGCAAACTTTTTGGTTACTAAATTGTGGTCAAGGTTACAGGCGAAAATTCCAGCTGCTTGGAAGTATCATTATGCAAGATATGCAGTATGTCTGATGGCGGATCTGAAATATTATTCAATGCATTCAGTAACTTTTTTTTCAGAGTAAATTTTATTTTTCATTGGGTCCGAAAGATTTTTCTACACATAAAATGTAGAGTTTTTTTAATATTTAACGGGGTCCGCGGACCCCCTTTACCCTTCACTAGATCCCCCTATGGTAGTAATATTGTTAGTTTTGGTGATGCAAATCTGTTGTTATTTTTGAATTGAAACATTTTGTGTAAACTGTTTTTTGCATCTTGCTGACAATGAAAATTGGCTGTTCAAAAATAAAAATAAAAAGTTGGCAAGGATCATGTGATCTCGTGCATCCGCGTTGTTTAAGTTAACTAGTTAGTACCTCGTCCCAAAATATAAGTCCATTTAACTTTTTTGTTTTGTCCCATAGTGTAAGTTCATTGAAATAACCAATGAAGCATTTATTATATTTTTTTTTTTTACCCCTCATTTATTATCTACACATCCACTTTTCACCACTCTGTATTAATCAAATGTTATTTTAGTTTTTTTTTATCAAAATTAATGATACATAATCAAATAGATTTATATTTAATTATGTGTGAAAATTCTCAAATATGTGTGAAAATTCTCAAATAGATTTATATTTATATTTTGGGAGGGATGTAGTAATATAAATGACAAATATCAAGGAGATTGAGCTCACGCTTTCTCGACTAATCACGGTTTTTTTCTCAAATATTGACATTATGGGTAGATTCGACGTGCTTTGAAGAAATTCCAGGATAATGATGTTTGTTTTGAAAGATTAATTACTAACAATGGTCCAACATTTTACTTATTGCATGAGGTATATGATATGGTTCATAAATTTGTGCAAGCATTGTTGTATCGCAAAAACACATTTTCAACCAAAAATATCAGCATAAAAATATTGTACAAACATGTTAATAATGTGTGATGAAGAAGCAATATCACCATTGAGTAATTTGAAGGTTGTTGAGTTGCAAAAAACCTCAAGACAATCAAAATATGTATGTATACTTCAGATACGTAAAAGAGAGCGTACCTTATGTCATGAACATTAGAGGTTTATATACAATTTGAATCGTGTGGATCAAGGCAGTAACAAATTACAACAAAGTCAAGATGTAATAATATTCTTATTTTCGAGAAAGGGCAGACGTGTAATTTTATGAAAACGAAATATTATTATTCTGATTTTTTTTATTGGGGTTAAGTTTTATAAGATATATATATATATATATATATATATATATATATATATATATATATATATATATATATTTTAGATATATGTATATATTTTAAGGAAATATGATTTTAAGGAAAAAAAGGTAATTAAGGAAAAACAAGGGATTGGGTAATTATTGGGATTTTTCCTGTTTAAGGAAAAATAAACCCAATCGCCTTCCATAACCTTTTTGAATCGATTTTCCACCTCTAATTTTATTTCTTGCTTGTGAGAGCAAGAATTAGGGTTGAGAGATTTGCGAAGTCGGATCTTAACGATTTTCGGATCGTAGAAGAGAACGGAATCGTTGTGAGGAGAGCGTCGATTCAACACCGTAAAGTTGGAGTTTTCTTAAGGTTTCTGCAGAAAAGGATCAAGTTTTGCTACAGGTTTTTTGAGTTCTTGGATTGGGATTAGCTTGCTAAAAGGTAAGAAGCTCTTACTACAATCTAATTATGATTTAGAGTAGTTAGATCATGTTTTATTTAGAGTAGTTAGATCATGTTTTTGAAGCGTTTTCATATCAAGGTTTTACCTAGATGTTGTTTATGGACTAAGGGATGTTAGGATCTGAGAAAGTTGTGTTTTTAAGTTGTTTTCCTGATATAATTCGTGTACAACATGTTTGGATTCGAGTAGAGATCGTTAAGGGTCGAAAATCAGGTTTTTAGGGTTTTTCTGCGTTGAATGTGCACGCATTCCTGTTACAGGTTGCAAGGCTTTAGTTTTTTTGTCTGAACAATACGCACGCATTCAGAGGAATGTGCACGCATTCCTGTTACAGGTTGCAATGCTTTAGTTTTTTTGTCTGAACAATGCGCACGCATTCGTGGTTCAGGCTGTAGGAGTCTTTTAGTTTCAGGATCAATGCGCACGCATTGGTGGTTCAGAGTTGTGCAGGATGCCCACAGCATGAACAATGCGTACGCATTGCTCGAACAGAGAGTTTCAGCAGGTTTTTAGACAGGGAATGCGCACGCATTCCATAAGGATGCGCACACATTGCCCCCCGTTTTTAGATAAATGTTGTTTAAGACTTTCAATAAGATGTTAAATGTTATAATATGATCTAATAACATTAAATAAACTTGAACAAACCTCGATTGAGTTTCTGATGCATTTGGTTCCGGCACCGTACGTACTCTTAAAGGGAGTTGAAGTTCGGGACCGTCGGAAAGGCATGAAAGGGCTTGTGCTTTGATGAACTAGAGTTCATCAATGTCTATGTACTTGATAGGTTGTAATGTCTAGCTGTCTAAGTGAGGGAGTAGAGTCGATAAGGGGAGCTTTGCTTTGAAAATACTTAGGTGGCTAGTAATGCACGATAATAATTACATATGTGTAGTAAAAGCTAAAACGTCACTTATTCTCGGTTAGGCACTATTTCATATCGGCGATGTGATACGTCCATAAAAGGTGAACAACGCTACTGGCTCAAAAGGCTGAAGGGTAGTGGAGGAAATTCATCGGGCGTATATGCATACCGGGGAGATCCCGGGACTATTGGTGCTAATCACCGTAGTTGGCAAGTATATCTCGTGATGGATATTCATCATGCATAATGTCCTTGAGTAATTATGTAACCAAGATAAGCTAAGTTAGAAACGTATAGTCATGACGTGTCGATGGGCATGAAGTGAACCCTAGGTTGAGTCAGTGTCACAAGATAATCTTTTAATTGTAAACCTTAATTAAATTGTAGCTTCTACTTCTTACTATGTACAATGTACTTACCTCAAATGCATGTTTATTTATGTGTTTGAGGGAGAGAAGATGAACAGGTTGATCTAGAGATCGAGGAGGACTTCGATGACGACTTTGAGGACGTCGGAGTTGAAGCATTTATTTATTTATGTTTTTATTTATACCCTAGACTTGAAGATTAGTTTGGAAACTTGTAATGACTTCTAGTTTTCTTTTTGAGGTTATCGTACATTTTGGATTTCGTTTGGCATTTTTCGATGTAATAAATGTTACATTTCTTTCTTTAGTTATTGAGTTTCTATTCTTGGATGTTTAAAAAAAGAATTTTACCCGAGTCTTTTGCTTCCGTTTGCTTTATTTTGATACGACGTAGTAGAGGCTTACGTATAAAGTGAATTTATTTTATTTTATATGTGCCGAACTTTCCTTTTCCGGATAAGAACTCGGTGTCCGGGAACGGGACGTTACACAAGATATGGCAAATAAAATGTGAGAGTAAGAAAGAGAATGTACTTTATGATATGCATGTTTTTTGGCATCTCATAGGGCTGTCTGAAACAAGGGTTGAACCCCGCCAAGTAACAATACGTCTCGAGCTAGAGCTTCGCTCGTGGCGTAACGCTATCTATCAAAGACCTTTAAGGTATATAGAGGTTGAAACCATCACTAAATATTGATGGTGCATCCGGCTTTGTGACTTAGCAAACCTCAAGCTCATGGACCTGTCCAAGGTCTTGGACAACCGATCATAAAATTGTCGAGCCTTTGACCATAAATGGTCTTGTCCTAACTTTAATGAGGCCAAGTATTTCAAGCCCTAACGGGCCGAATGTTGAGGGGGCTCGTATCCGAGCCCTTGAATGCCTCACGTTATATCTGTGTAATTAATTATCCGTGACTCATATCATTATGCATATTTTATGAGTTTATATCATAATTAATTAGAATGTACTTGAATATGCTTGATTACATTTATAACCATACATTACCCCCTTCGTTCCAAAATAATCATGCAACTGCCTCAGATATTTCAAGAATGAGTAATACTACATCCATCTCAAAATATATGTTCATTTGGGTTTTTCAAATAGATTAAGAAAATTAGTTAAATTGGTTATGTATCATTAATTTTGATGGAAAAGTCTAAAATGACCTTTGGCTATTATTAATGCAGAATAATGAAAAGTGGATGTGTAGATAATAAATGAAGGGTAAATGTAGAAAAAATGTAATAATGCTTTTTTGGTTATTTACATGGATTTATATTATATAATAACACAAAAAACTAAACAGATTTATATTTTAAAACATATGCAGTAGTAAATAAAAAAACCCCTAAAAAGCACGTAGTAGTTGGTACTACTATAATTATGATGGATTGTTCCAAAGTACTAAACTTAGGAGTTAAGTCTTAAGTCCATTTATGATTCTCTAAACTTTCACTTGGTAGTCATGTTCGTTTTTTCTTTGTCTGGTGTATAACTTTGACCGGCTTGAAATCGTTTATTTAATTAAATGATGTTACTACTTCTTGTATTTATCATACTACACTAGAATATTATAATGTGTCTTCCTCCAAAAAAAAATATTATAATGTGTCACATTAAAATATAAATAAAAAATGAAGACACATGATTTTATTGCAACAAAATAAAATAACTCATAGGAAGTACTCTCAATCGCATTTGTCGCTGGTTTCAGTGAAGCGGGTTTTCCATCCATAGTTTATCAAAACATTTACTAGTGGTCCAATTTTATGACAAGAATTTTTTATTATTATTATTATTATTATTATTATTATTGATATTTCAGAAAACGGCAGAGTAATTTAGGATTTTATGATGATAATTAAGTGATTATGCGGTGAGTGGATGAAGGTAGACAGACATGTAATTGAGAGTCAATCTGTCGACAAATTGACAGAGTTTCTTGTATTGTATATTTAGAATCTCCTTTATCAAGAAAAAAATGCCGCTATTTATAGGTATAGATACAACAGTAAAATAAAAATGTGGCTGACGTGTCCTTCTCTGATTGGTCGGGTTTCATGGTAACCGTCCTTTATTAGAAGCCATAACCGTCGTGCTTTAATTGTTGTTGCATGTTGAGCTAGCGGGCTTGGTCCGAGTCGGGGTCGGACAACCGAGTTGGGCGGCGAGCAGGTCGCCCATCAATGCTCCTCGCTGACCTATCAAGGGCGGGTTGGAAGCTTTGCAAATCGACTCTCTTGGGCCCTACCATATAGATAAATATTGCTAAGACATTGGGTGAGCTGGATGTGTGATCTCGGCCTGATCCGGCTTATGAATGTGCAGATCATACGGGCCGAGAACCCTGTGTTTCTTGAGCCTAAATAAGGAGCTCAATCAATCAATCGCGGGCTTTTTTAGACTTGGCGTATCAATTATTATTATTATTATTATTATTATTATTATTATTATTATTATTATTATTATCATCATCATCGTCATTATTATTAATATTATTCACAGAGGACGTAAGAGCACTTGCTAAAAAATTATAATTAATACGATGTGAAAAACGTGAAAGTCTATGTAAAACCCCGAAAATCAAACTATCCAAGAAGGGTATAATTGTAAAAGGGAAATTATCTTTATTTTTCATATTTATTATTAGACCTAAAGAATTAATTAAATGGAATTAATTAATTATAACTAATGAAAATTAATTAAGGAGTATAAAAGGAAATAACTCCTAACTAATCAGTTTTAGTCAAGCGTTAAACTTTCTGAATTTTGGAGAGGAGGCCGTCGCAATTCAGAGGAAAAGAGGGAGAACATAATCTTCCTAAAATCAAGGCTGATCGGTTGAGTTTTTGTGCAGACGATAGTAAAAGATTTGATCACCACGAGAGGAGGATCGTTTCTATAAAAATGGTTTGATAAACGGTAAGATTCTCATTTAGCCCTGATATTAGATTTCCCACGTTCTTGTGATGAAAACCTGTGATTTTGGTGATTAGAAGGTTGTCTAATCGTAGCTCGTAATTGATTATCGTAGGTGATTCGTAGAAGAGTTTGGAGTTGAGGATTTCAAGCTTTTACAATTCGTTTGCTTTCAATTTTGCTTTCGAAAGATCAAAGGTAAGGGGGGTGATCTAAAATGGTGTTTGTGTGTGTTTAATACTCATAAAATTGCCAGTGTTACGGTTGAACAAGGTTGGAAATGATTGGAATGAGTTATGGGGTCGAAATGGACTGATTTCAATCTTCAGCCATCAATGCGTGTGCATTGGTCATCGAGAACTTGGAATCTGTTCATGTTCGATCAATACGTGCACATTGAAGGTGATGCGTGCGTATTCCATGACCAGAACTTGAGCAGAATGGTGCAGAACGCTCAATGCGTGCGCATTGAGGAGCAATGTATGCACATTAGGGCAGCAGAATGTTAAGTTGGGATTCTGGGAGGGGAATGCGTGCATATTGCAGGGGCAATGCCTACGCATTGCACCCATTTTGTTCCCCTTTTGATGAATTTTGAATGTTTGATTAGTTTGCGTTCCTTTGAGGGCATTCTATGTTATTTTACAATGTCTAACATCGACTTCTGGTAGCCTTGGCTCAGCACCACAATTGAGACCCTCTGCGGGGAGAAGGTGGGATCACCCGAAGGCGTTGTTTAGGCCTTGTGGGACATTGACTTAGTAGTCAATGATTTTTTTACAACGTGCTAGGTAGCGTAACTAGATGTATAGGACTAGAAGTCCCGAGGAGCCTTTTATGTGAATGAACCAGACAGTTAGAACATAACTCGTAAATACATATGTGGAGTCTAAAAGCTAAAACGTCAATAGCACTGGTAAGACACGTTTCTAATCGAAGCATGTGACACTTACAGCCCCACTTGGCCTTGAGACCAGTGGGCAACGTGTAACTCCCACATGGAGACCTACATCAATGCCCCTTGAGAGGTGCTTAATATGTCTCGGTGCATTCTCACCATGCACAGCGTCCTTTGGTATTGGTGTAACAAACTTATGTGTGTAAGGTTGTACTATATGATTTAGTAGAGGGTGAGTGTGATCTCAATGCAACCTATGTGGTAGAGTTTGTAGAATTTAATTGTTATGTGTGAAATATTATTTATATATATATTGTATGTAACCGTTTCCTCTACCCCTTACTAAGTACGTAAGTACTTACCCGTTCTCTTTTATTAGTTCCCACCCCAAGAAGGTGGTTGTCAGGATGACGATGAGTACGGATACGACGACGGTAATGACGGACCTGAGGTTTAAGTTCAAGATGATGGACATTTATTTTATGCTTTTTTTTATTCTGTTTTGAGAGATAGACGATAGCACCTTTTTCTATTTCATTTGGGATGTAATAAGTTAAACAAAATTTATTTCGTTGTATGGTCTGTTCAGTTTTCTTAGACGTAAAATTTGGGACATGGTGATCTTTTTGATTGTCGATTGACTTTCCTTTCCGAGTAATCTTTTAGATTTAATTTATTCCGGTTTTACTACGATTAATTGTTACGAGGCTTATATATATATATATATATATATATATATATATATATATATATATATATATATATATATATATATATAGAGAATGAGGAAAATAAAATATTTCATCAATTGAGTAGAAGAACAGTTTTTGAAACTTTTGCATAAAGGACAAAACTATTTATTCATTTGTCGAAATTCACTTGTGTTCAAATTCACTTGCTTAAATTCAATCGACGAAATTCACTCGTCGAAATTCACTAATTTTCAAAATTAATCGTCGAAATTCACTAATTTTCGGGATTCACTGTCGAAATTCACTGATTTCGGGATTCACTGGGGAGATTCACTGATTTTAGGGATTCACTGTTTGTCCTTCTCGCTATAAAAATTATGCAGTTGTCCTTCTCCCTATAAAAAATATGTAGTTGTCCTGTTACTTAAAAATATTTCAGATTGTGTCCTTATCCCTAATTTTCCAATATATATATATATATATATATATTACTTTTGACGATTTAAAAAGTTAATATATACATGCCGGACGTTATTTACGGAAAATATTCGGTATCCGGAACGCGGTATCCGGAACGGGACGTCACCGTCTCGTTTTGTTTGGCTTTACAATAATGAAGCTGTGGATGCTGGGGGTGTTTAATATCGTCCTTCAAGTGCTGAGGTTGTGGAGTTTCGCGAGACTATGCATGCAGCCCTGCATTGCACTGACTATGGTCTGCACCCATTTGCATTGACATTTCCCCTCTTTATGTGATCAAATGCAATGTGGAAGCTTTCTCACCGAAGATCACCATGCGATTGGTCTGATTTTCCGGGACCATGATGGTTGGGCGCTTCATGGTAATTCTAAATTTGTTGATGATTTTGTTTTGTCGAAGCAGTGGAGACGACTGCAATTCCGCGGGGTCTCAAAGTGCAGACCAGCTGGGGGTATCAATCAATTGTGGTGGAGAGTACCCTTTTATGTATCCAACGCTTACATAATTCTAAGGTTGACTTATCTATGCTAGGATGCCTTGGTATTGATTGTCATGAGTTAGCACTTAGCAGCGCAAATTATTTCTTGTTATTTTATTTTTATTAAGCGTAGCGGCAATGTGCTGGCTCATTTGCTCGCCCTGGCTGAGTATCCTTTTAGAGATATTGTGTAGGGGGCTTTTCGCCCGGAAGTTGTTTGTCTAGCTTGTGATCGATACGGATATGTTGCAATAATATGACCTATTTTGAAAAAAAATAGATATTATTATTATTATTATCATTATTATTTATCTATGAGTGTCGAGGATAATCTAGAATTAGTTTAAACATTTATATTATATTTTACATTTATCTATTATATACTTGTTGGCTAAGTAAAATATGTCTATATATTTGTATTATGTCCATTCAGTTGAATTAATGAAATACGATTATTCTAATGCTAATATGGTAGCAGAGCATGTCAATTTTCTCTCTCTCGTTGTGTCAATTCTTCCCTAAAACCTAACCCGTTTTTCCAAAAAAAAAAGGGGGGCGCAGCTTCTCTTCTCCGGTGAAGCCTCCCCTCCTTCTCCGGTCAAAGCTTTTACAGGTAGATTCATGAGAATTTGAAAGACTATTTGTTCACAGCCCCGTCGCACTACTTCCTGTGTTCTTCTTCCCGTCAAATTGCCACCACGGTATTGTCGTCCCTCCCCTTGCTTATGCCGACTCCCCCTTTCTCCGGCCTCCTTCTGTCAGTCCACCACACCACAACTACAGAACTTCTCCCCGACGTTTCCGAAACAAAATTATAGAGCAGCCATTCTCTTCCCGAAAAAAAAAAAACAAACACCAAGTTGATCCCTCTCTTTCATTCATTGCCGCCGCCGATGAGGACATATCAGGGTTCACGTGACCAGGGACAGTTCTAGTTATTCTTTATTTTATTTTTCATCAGCCAAAAAATATATATATATACACACACACACACACACACACACACACACACACACACACACACACATTGCTTCTCCGCCATGGTGTGCAGCTTTTGATGTGATCGAAGATGAAACATTTTCAACATGGAGTCCATTTGTCCCACATCATTTCCATGGAAGATTTTATTAGATTATTATTATTATTATTTATTATTAGGTTTTTTATTTTTATTTTTATTATTTAATTTTGTCCCACATCGGTTAGAAGTTGTTTTATTTCTTTCATTGTAGCCTATAAAAAAGCTTTAGTAGTACTCTTTGTAATCAAACAAATTTTGATAAAAATATTATATTTGAAGCTTTGAAGCTTTGGTGAGTTTTCTCATGTTGGTGTTTGGTGGATTCCGACACCGGTGTTTGGTGGATTCCAAACGGGACTTATCAAGGTTGTGAGCGAACCTTGTGGGTGTCCATTATACCAAGGTTTTTGTCTAGGGTTAGCCAAGGGTCGCGGTGCTCGTCGTATTGGTGCCATTAGTCAAGTCCTCGGGTATTATTGGATCTGATTCGGATTACGGATCACATCAGTTGGTATCAGAGCGCTTGGAACTGACGGTATCAAATATCCCAGTTTTTCTTTTTCTTTTTTCATGATTCTTGTGTTCTTTTTTTTTTTCTTTCACATTCAAAAAAAAAAAAAAAAAATTCCAGTCTTCTGTTTAATTGTTTTCCTGCATACTCTTCATAAAAATAAAAATAAAAATCGAATCTTTTTCTTTCGTCTTCTCAGCCTTCATCTGCGTTCGTGTTCTTATCAAAAAAACACAAATAAAATTCCAGCTTGTTCTTTGTTCTTGTCTCCTTGTTAAAAAAAGAAGAAGAAAGAATTGCTATACCTATTCGGCCGCAGCAAATTGGTATATTTCTATACCTGTTTGTTTTCTTCGTCTCCTTGTTTCTTTGCGTGAAAATAAAATAATATATGTTTTACTTTGACTTCTACCCCGTGACTCAGTAACTAATACATTTGACTGTGAGCAAACACCATGAGCCTTCCTCATTGTCTCTTCTTCCAACACACTAGTCATGGCAAGATCAATGGTCATAGCACCATCTGGGGTAGAATTAGACAGAGAACTTCGAAAATTCCCACAATTCCGGTAAAGAGACAAGAAGCATCCATCCCTGCACTTCATCGTCAAACTTAATACCCATAGCATTAAATTGGTTCATAATACCCAAAAAATTATTCAAATGATTAGCCATAGGAGTTCCATCATGATATCTCAAATTCATCAATTTATACATCAAAAGCATCTTATTGTTTCCGGTTTTCCGGGCATACAAGTCTTCCAGCTTTTTCCACAAAGACCTAGCATGTTTCTCCTCACTAATGTGATTTAAAACATTATCATCAACCCATTGTCTACTATAACCACAAACTTGCCTATGCAACAAACTCCACTTTTCATCTGTTTTATCTTCAGGTTTTTCAGCACTGAAGACCGAAAAAAAATAATTTTTCACATACAAAAGATCCTCCATTTTATTTTTCTATATGGCATAATTAGACCCATTCAAAGTGATCATTCTATTCAAGTTGTCTTCCATTTCACCAAAAAAAAAGTTGTGTATGTTTTACTTTATATGATATCGTAGTAATATGCACATAGTAGATGAGACCATAATTAAACCAAATTAATTAAGTGAATTAATTTAAAATTATTCCCACGCCAAAAATCGAGCCAAAATTGTCTCCCGATATTATAATGACGGTGAAGAGCCTTTGTTCGGATCCAACTGATCGACCACCGCCGTGAGTTGACCTACCACGGGTATATCGTTATTATCGAGATATGATCGTCACGAGATCTCATGAATATCGGGTTATGACTCGACTAAAGTCTTTCGGTGATTGGCCACCGTCAGGGCCGTCTGACTTTAAAGACAAGGGGTTGACTGCCACATAGAGATGCGGATTGTCAAAGAGTTGACCAGTCAACCACTGGGAGTCACATATGATGCGACTGGTAGGAGTACCTACCTTTCGAAATTGCCGAGATTGATCGACCACCGTCGGGGATTAAGGCGACTAGATTGGATCCCAGCCACTAAAGAATTAATCAAATTCTTGAAAGCCAATTGAGAATAGTTGGCTAGTGGAAGTAAAACCTTAGGAGATTTTTAAGTGCAAATTTAGGGTTTTACATACATGAATTTTACTTATTCTATCTTTATTTATTGTTGTAGAAAAATGTCGAACAAATTGAACCTTCGTTTTATCATCGAAAACAAGCTTGACGAAACTAATTTTCTCAATTGGGAAAGGAACCTCAAAATCGTTTGAGGCACGAGAAGATTGGCTATGTCTTGGACGAGGCCCTACCGGAAAAGCCTGCTGAGGGTTCGGCTGCAGATGTTGTCGAGAAGTACAACAAGCAATCGCTTCGACGATCTCGATGCTACATGTATCATGCTTGCTTCTATGACACCGAATCGCAGAAACAAACATGAGTCTATGGACGCCTACTCTATCATGGTCCACCTGAAGGAACTTTATGCTTCTCAGTCTCACACTGAGAGGTACGAGGTCTCGAAGGCCCTGTTTAGTTGTAAGATGGCATCTGGGATCGCTTTGTAGGGTCACACGTGCTTAAGATGATCGGGTACATAGAGAGCTTGGGAAAGTTTGGGCCACAAGTTGGAACAAGAGTTGAGTATTGACTTGATTCTCGCAATCTCTACCGATTCATTCTCACAGTTTCGTGATGAACTATCACATGAACAATATAGATTGCTCCATGCGGAGTTATTGAACATGTTGAAGACTCTTTGAGGGGCCTTTGTAGGGAAGGGAAAGCAAGTGTTGCTTTGTCACTTCAAACAAGGGCAAGGCAAAAGCCTAGAAAAAGTCCAAGAAGGCGAAGGCTACACCTAAGCCAACGCCTAAGATAGCAAAAGACAAATCCAAGGATGCTTGCTTCCATTGCGGTGAGACCGGACATTAGAGGAGAAACTGCAAAGGCTTCTTGAGTACCAAGAAGAAGCATTATGATGCTTCGACTTCAGGTATATTTATAATTGAGATCAACATTACTTCTTCTAAGTCTAACCACTGGGTATTAGATATTGGTTGTGGTTCTCATATTTGTACGAATATGCAGGCACTAAGAAGAACTAGGGATCTGAGGAAAGGAGAGGTGGACCTACGCGTTGGAAATGGAGCAAGTGTTGCTGCGCTGGCCGTAGGAGTTTATTTTCTTTCATTGCCCAGTGGGCTAGTACTAGAACTCAATAACTGTTTCGTACTCTTACGAAGAGCATTATTTCTATTTCCGCATTAGATGTTGATGGTTTTTCATTTACATTTGAGAATAAATGTTGTTCTTTTTCACGTGATGGAATCTTTTATGGTACTGGCATACTTAGCAATGGTCTCTACATATTAGATATGAATGTTGACGTACTTAATATAAATAACAAGAGAGCCAAAACAAATGACTTGAATGAATCCTACTTATGGCATTGTAGACTTGGTCATATAAATAAGAATCGCATTTCCAAACTCCATAAAGATGGAATGTTGGATCAATTCGATTACGAATCGTTTGATACATGCGAAGCTTGTTTACTTGGCAAGATGACAAAGTCACCTTTTAGTGGCAAATGGATAAGATCCAATGAATTGCTTGAGCTCATACATACTGATGTATGTGGCCCAATGTCAATTCAAGCCAAGGGAGGATACTCTTATTTTATCACTTTCACTGATGACCGTTCTCATTATGGTTATATATACTTAATGAAGTATAAGTCTGAAGCCTTTGAAAAGTTCAAGGAATTCAGAAGTGAAGTGGAGAAACAACTAGGTAAAGAAATCAAAATACTTCGATCCGATCGAGGTGGAGAATACCTAGATGGAGAGTTTCAAGATTATTTGAAGGAGAATGGGATTCTACCTGAATGGACCCCTCCCGGGATGCCACAGATGAATGGCGAGTCTGAGAGGAGGAACTGCACCTTGTTAGACATGGTACGATCCATGATGAGCTACGCAGTTCTTCCAAAATCGTTTTGGAGGTATGCTCTTGAAACCGCATCCTATACACTGAACCGAGTTCCATCAAAGACGGTTGAGTCCACTCCCTATGAAGTGTTCAAAGGGAAGAAACCAACACTAGGTTACATGAAGCCTTGGGGATGTCCCGTTTATGTGAAACGGACCATTCCTGACAAATTGGAACCTAGATCTGACAAATGTCTATTTGTGGGTTATCCTAGGGAAACCAAAGGGTACCAATTTTACCACCCTGAGGAACAAAAGGTGTTTGTTGCCGGGGTCGCCACTTTCGGAGAAAGAGTTTATTCGGATAGGGTCGGTGGGGAGTAAAATTGATCTTGAAGAAATTCGAGAACCACTTATGGACAACAAATCCGTTGATGGAAGTAGAGGATACACCACATATAAATGTGGCGCCACCTCTACCGTAGACACACTAGCACCTCGAAGATCCACCAGGAACGCCATGAACCCGAAGGTACACCAAGCGTGTATCTCATGGAAGATGAGGACCACAGAACTTATGAGGAAGTGCTATTAAGGCATGACAAAGAGAAATGGTTTGGAAGCCATGAATTACGAAATGGAATCCATGAAAGACAACCAAGTTTGGAACTTAGTTGATCCACCTGAGGGAATAGTTCCCATAGGGTGCAAATGGGTCTTTAAGAGAAAGACTGACATGGACGGTAACGTGACTACCTACAAGGCTATGTTAGTGGCAAAAGGATATAAGCAAAGACAAGGAGTTGACTATGACGAAACCTTTTCGCCGGTTGCCATGTTAAAATCCATTAGAATTTTGCTCGCTATTGCAAAGATACCATGATTACGAAATCCGGCGGATGGATGTGAAAACAAATTTCCTTAATGGGAACTCAATAGAGGAAGTGTATATGACACAGCCTGAGGGTTTCACAACCAATGACGCTGGGATGGTATGCAAACTGCAAAGATCCATTTATGGATTAAAGCAAGCTTCTCGGAGTTAGAATCTTCACTTTGATGAGATAATCAAACAGTTTGATTTCATCAAGAACGAAGATGAGCCCTGTGTTTACAAGAAGGTTAGTGGGAGTGCCATTGTGTTCTTAGTGCTTTATGTAGATGACATATTGCTCATAGGGAATGATGTGCCTATGTTACAATCAGTCAAAGCTTGGTTATCCAAGAACTTCTCTATGAAGGACTTGGGTGATGCAAACCTATATTCTAGGAATAAAGATCTATAGAGATAGATCTAAAAGGTTGCTTGGTCCATCGCAATCCACCTACATAGACAAGATCTTTGAAGAGATTCGACATGGAGCGATTCAAGAAAGGATTGCCGCCCATGTCACATGGGGTCTACATCAAAGGGAATGAGTCCTAAGACAGAGGAGGAAAGGGCACAAATGAGTAAAGTCCCTTATGCTTCGGCAATCGGGTCTATCATGTATGCCATGTTATGCACAAGACCAGGCGTCCTCGTACCTCTTAGTATAACTAGCGGTACTAGTCCAATCCAGGTGAGGGTCACTGGATTGTTTGTCAAGAATATCCTTAAGTACATGAGACGTCGTTAGGGGATATGTTCCTGGTTTTCGAAGCGATGATTTAGTATTACGAGGTTACACGGATGCCGCTTCCAAATCGACAAGGGCGACTTCAAGTCGCAAATCTGGATTTGTTTTCACGCTTAATGGCGGAGCGGTGGTGGAAGAGTTCCAAGCGAGAGACTATCGCGGACTCTACAACGGAAGCCGAATACATAGTAGCCTCGGAGGCGGCAAAGGAAGCGATTTGGATGAAGAAGTTCATTCTCGAGCTTGGTGTGGTTCCTCCATTGAAGGTCCAAAGCCTGCATCTTGTGATAATAATTGAGCGATATCTCAGTCTAAGGAACCAAGGTCTCATCAGAAGTCCAAACATGTGGTACGGCGCTATCACTTGTTTAGTGAGATAGTAGATAGAGGAGATGTAAAGATAGAGAAAGTCCACACGGATGATAACATAGCTGATCCGTTAACCAAGGCATTGTCTCAAGCTAAGCATGAGAAACATGTTCACTTGCACAGGCTTAGGCATATGGGTGATTGGCTTTAGGCCAAGTGGGAGATTGTTGGAAAGGTGTCCTAAACCCAATCGAGTTGGACCGGATCCGACCGGGTCGGGTCATTTACAGTCTATTTAGTTCATGTAATAACTTTATTATGATTAATAAAAGCACTTATGTTATTATATATTGTTTGTCTTCATATTATTTGTTGTATATATATAGTAACGTCCCTAGTATCGATCTGTGATAGAGAAACCATGATAGTGATTATGGTTGATGAGATCTCTAATCACTATAACAAGGTTGATACTTAAATGTCTCTAGTCTTATATATTATCAAATGGGACATTGATAGTATAATCAGACTAGCACGTATTGGATGTCTTCTATCTTTTAGAAGATAGGGATAGATCTCGTCTATCGAAGTGTAGGGACACTTGGACTTTACGGGAAGGTGAATAGAGAATGCGTACGTTAAACCTGACCCACTTACATTAAGTGTCACACTATGTGGCGGTTGTGTAATTATCCTTTTGACCGGAGTCTTCATGGCATCACGGTGTGGATTGTCATGCTTTGACACTATTGAGATTTCTCCTAACCACGGGGCGATCATGCGGTAGTGATTGGGTATAATATTGAAGCATGCGGAGTATACATGATTGGTCGTCCGGGAATCGCGTATCCTATGATTGGGATCAAATATCCGAAATGGCCTTATTATAAGGAATGTCTAGCTCTCGAGAATCTTTGCAAAGTGGGAGTAAATGTGTTATTCCGAGAGAGCATGATATCCAGATTATAAGATACGATCGTTAATATATTGACACTCGAGATACGATCGTATGGATATTGTTTCAGCGATAGGATTGTAAGTTACACGGTAACTGCTTCACATGAAAGGTAGTAGTCATTGCTTTTGACTCTTCCGATGATTGGGGGTCACGGTGTGTTGCTAGACGCTATCCCGTGATCGTTAGGTATGAAGGGCATTTTAGTAAATTGCACTTTGTGTCTACGGCCAACATATTCGGAAGCCTATCGGGTCACACACATATGAACATCGAGTCGGATTAAAATGCGGTTATGGTTGATAACCAAATAAGGAAAGTTTATCTCTAGACTATAAAGGTTATAGTGGTAAATTAATATGGTGGTATTTATTTATTATGAATAAATTAAATACAAGATATTAATTATATATAAATTAGATTAATTAAAGAATATTCCGGAAGCCAATTTATTGGCATATGGGGCGCCACTTCTAAGTGTATAAGATACACTTGGATTGTGCACTTTAATTAGTGAGATTGCCATAATATTAATATAAGACATTAATTGATTTTGAAAAATAGATTTATGGTAATAAGATAATTATAATCAATATATGATATTGGCAAAATAAATTATAATTAAAGAGATAAATCAATCTAGTTGATTTTCCTTATTTTATTGGAAAAAGGTTTTCTTCTCCTCCACACCATATGGGGCACCCCAACCACTATATATAGGAGGTGGGTGTCAAGCTCTTTTGTACATCACAATTGCAAGAGTTCATAATTCTTGTGTAAAATAGAGAGCCTTCCATAGTGAGTTTGTGAGGGAAGAAAAGGTCCGGTCTAGCAGCCGGAGTTTTTCCGATAAAGAATCCAAAGAGGATTCCGGCGAGGGTTTCGTGTGGATTAGCGATAGAGGCCGGATGCGTGGGCGGCTTGCGCGTTGAACTACTCTCGTTGGCGGTCAAAGCGGCGATCTTATAGATCATCTGAGGTATAACCGTCAAACTACTTAACGTGTTTATTGCATTAAACGAAGAACGATCTAGAAAAGGAAATCAAATTTTAAATTCCGCTGCGTTAAACTAGTGATTTCCTAACAAGATCGTTATCGATCATTGTGATAGTACTATCTACTATGGCTCGGTCGATCGATATCGAGCGAAATAGTTAAGAGTTAGGGTTCGTTATCGAGCGATCGATTTCAATCTCGGGGTTCATTAACGATCATTGTGATAGTACTATCTACTATGGCTCGATCGATAATTATATCGAGCGAATGAGTTAGATCGTTATCGGTAATGAGAGATCGATTTGAATCCGGGGTTCGTTATCGAGAGAATGAGTTAGATCGTTATCGAGCGAATGAGTTAGATCGTTATCGATCATTGTGATAGTACTATCTACTATGTCTTGATGGATCGTTATCAAGCGAAGGAGTTAATAGTCGGGGATCGTTATTAAGAGATCGATTTGAATCTCGGGGTTTGTTATCGAGCGAATGAGTTAGATCGTTATCGATCATTGTGATAGTACTATATACTATGTCGCGATGGATCGTTATCGAGCGAAGGAGTTAGATCGTTATAGTTATCGAAGAAAATAGTGTTATATATATATTATGAACGGAAATATTGTTCTATTTATAATATTAAGGTTTTTAATAAAAAAAATGTAATATTAGAGTTTGTAAAATTATTTTTTTTATAAAAGTTTATTTAAAGGGACGACATTGTCGTCCCTTTAAACAAAAAATCAAAATTTTTATGAAATTTTGGAGGGGAAAATTTGCCAAAATTTTTTTGGGTTTAAAGGGACGACTTTTGGTTTAAAGGGATGACAATGTCGTCCCTTTAAACAAAAAGTCAAAAAATTTATGAATTTTTGGTTTAAAGGGACGACAATGTCGTCCCTTAAAAGAAAATGTCGTCTCAAAAAACAAGACCCTGTTAATATAATCGGGCAGACTCTTTTTTTCCCTCTTTCTTCTATTCTTTCTTCTTCTCCGTTTTCTTCCAATATTTCCGGCGATTCCACCAAATTTCCGGCGATTGTTTACGATTTTCAATAACCAATCACCTCTAATCTCATTCATAAACTTAGGTAAACCAATTTTCATCTTTTTTTCATCAAATATTTCCAAAATTTTCCTCTCATTCTATCCCTTTCTTCTTCATTGGCATAGCTCCGGCGATTTGGGCGAATTTGGGGTGATTCCCGGCGATTCTTCACCATTTTCAACGAAAAACATGTCTAATTTCATCCCAATCAAAGGTGAATAATTTTTTCTTATTATTTTCGTCAATTTCTTCCATTGTTTTTTTTTCGATTTTTGAAATGCTTGATAGTTTTAGTATGCTTAGTAATGAGTTCCTAATTGTTGATAGTTGTAGTATCATGGCTGTTTCTACTCATTTCGATATTCCTTTCATTTCCAAAAGGTATCACTATTGAGCTATCTCCTTTGGCTCAATATATTTTTTTTCAAGTTTTAAAGTTCATGGTGCTTAATTTTCTTAATTCACTACTTAATTTGCGTTATATTATCTCTTGAAACTTGTGGAATATGATTGCTGCAGCTAGTTTGATATGGGAATGACTGGATTAAATCCTCTGGTGGTTCAACTGTGTGTAAAATGAATCCCTTTTTTAGTGCATTTACAAGTTACAACATTTCATTCCTACTTGTTTGTATCACTAGATAGAATTGTAATTGATTCATTTGATGAATGAATGAAATCAACATTATAAAAAAAAAATATCCTTACAATTGTTCTTTTCATTTATAGTTCCATGAAGGTTATGTGTTAATTGAACAGAAAAAGAACATTCTAGAGATTTGAAAAACAGGCAAATAGGTAATTTATCCAACTCAAAGAGCTGGGCTAATTGATTACACATCCAACTTAGCCTTCATAAGTTGTTAATTGAAAATAAAATGAGAAACTGGAACTCATAACGACCAAGTGTGTTCATGAATCTGGAATATGTTATTTTTTGTATCTTTCTTGAATGATCTCATATATCCCTTTAGGACTCCAGATTGGCTTAAGAAGATGTTTGCAGCTGCTACGATGGGTGAAAGAAATGGTCCTGTATTCCGTTTTTTCATGGACTTGGGCGATGCCGGTGGGCTGTAACTTTAATCTGACATGTTTGTCATTCTTAATTCTCATTTAGACCTGTAATTTGTTTTTTTGTTTCAACTTTTTGAGCTATGATGCCATCCAAGAATAGTTATATCTGTGTATAGGTCTAATGTCCTTTTTTTTTGGTGACATGTAATAGGTACCCTCATTTTTAACATTTACAGACCTTATTATGCATATTGGGATTAGGAGTATTAATGTCGTCTTGTCTTCTAGTTCTGACTGACCTACTTCATGGATTCTTGTCTCTGTGCAACTATATATTATTCTACTAATCCAGTATCCCACTTTCCATACCTTTGTTTTATCAGTTTCATATGTCAAGCGCCTGAATATTCCAAGTGGTGTGGTCGGTGCATGTCGTCTTGATCTTGCATTCGAGCATTTCAAGGTATGTCCATGTTGATGGGATACAGTTGAGCATAACTCTTTGTCCTTGAACATTAGATGGGATATTCTTTATGTTTTAATAAAAGTATTTGATTGTTCTACAATAGGTTTGGAACTTCTTATGTCACATATTCTAATTTTTCCATCATTTTCACTTAGTTGTTGTCTTCACTTTGGGCGCTGAGTATTTAGTTTCAGGGCTGTTTTTTCTTCTTATTTGAAGGGATATCATAACTCAGAGGTTATATCTGGAAAGATGACACAACCTTGTTAAATGCGGATCCTTATCTTTTCAAGTTGTTCTCATTTTAGATAATTATGGACATAACAGTACAATTACGATCGAGAGATTAATATATCATATTGGTTTTTATTTTTATGTTTTGTGTTTCAGTGCCACTCAAAATTCAATTAGGGTGGCTCGGTATATGCCATCTTGTCATTTTCATTTTGGTTGTTGCTTTCCGTGTGTCTAAATGAGAATTGCATGCATATGAGTGCGATGGATGCTTCAAATTCTGAAAGACCAGTTATATTGGCGACATTGGAAAAGACAAGTTTGGGGAGAAATGATGAACAACTCAACACAAGTGGTGTTAATGTAACATCCTTTTCCACCTAGTTATTTTAGTGTTATCTCTATCATGGTAAAGTTATTCCTTGTGCTCTAGGGTAAACTTCTTTCGGAAGAAAAGCGTGGCATTGAGACTCCTTGTATAGTTTTTGGTATTTCCACTCAAGACAATGGAATATTGGAATTTATATGCTTTGACATGATTTTGTTTAGGTTCATTACTATGAGGATGAATCTGCTCCTACAGCACTTGTCTTTGTTTGTGTAGTTAATGGCGAGAGGTAAGTATTTGTAAAAGTGGTCTAGGATTTTCCTTTCCCTGTTTTTTGTTTTCCTCTTCCTCCTTTATTACATAATTTTCTTTTATATTCATTGCTGATTTCTATTTGAAGCAGCTTGAATGCTATAGTTGAATATTTTGGAGGAAATTCTTGTAATGAGGCCTTTTATTGTCACTAGTTATAGGGTGTGATGTTATTGGAATAAACATATGTGCAGTCAATGGTTTGCCAATTTATCAGTATTTATGATCATCATTTTGGTATCACTTTATCTTATCTTAGTTTCACCTTTGGAATCTCAAGTGCATCTACTTTATCTTAGCTTAGTTTCACCTTTAGATTCCTACCACCTTTGTTTGATTGACATATGATACTCGGTGTGCGGCTATACTTACCTAACTTATTTTTTTGGCAGGTCCACTTACTTTGCTGCACTTTTTTTACAGTTTCCGAAGAAGGTGTTGTAGTTACTCGGTTTAGCAAACAAAGAAATTGCTTGAGGTCAGTGTAGTTAGAGGTGCTACTGCAAATCTCAATAGTTAGGGGATCCATTGCAAACCCGTGAGTTACGAGATCTCAGAAAAATCTCGCTTTCCTTGCACATGTAGAATCTATGCAATACTTTGCCTTATAGTTGATAGCTTGTATTTAAATTGTCTATTAACACTTAACACGTATGAAACTAGACATGACCTTGTGCCTAAAAATGAGATACTAACTTTTTCTTGTGCCTTAATGAAAATCTTGTATACTAATGAAACTAATGTTCTTTGAAAATACAAAAAATATGGTGAAATTTCAATTTATATATATGGTATAGTTTGGTGATTTTTGCTTGAAATGTTTACGATCATATTATTATTATGTTTATTCATCCCCTAGCTAGTAGTTTTGGTTCATTTGTATGATTTTTGGTTCATTTGGATGATTTTTGATTCATGTTAATGTTGCGTTTCGATTTTTCGGCATGCGAGGGCATGCAAAAACAAATGCTGCCTAAAAAAAAAAAAAAAAACAATGTCGTCCCTAATGATTATAGCCGATCATTAAGGACGACATTTTTCGTCCCTAATTTAATTATTTTTTTTAATAGTTCATTTTCGGAAATTAAATTAAATTTATTGTAAAGTTTTTAGGGACGACAATGTCGTCCCTAATAAAAATTAAATTATTTAATTTGTTTTTGTGAAATAATATAAATTAATTTCGGAATTTTACATTAGGGACGACATGTCGTCCCAAAAAATGCACGCCACGTCAGCGTTGAATAAAAAATTTGCCACGTCAGCGATGGATCTTTAGGGGCGACATGTCGTCCCAAAAAAAAATCCTCCTATTTTTTGAGACGAACCTTTAGAGACGACACATTAGGGACGACATGTCGTCCCTAAACGTAAAAACGGGACGACTTTTGATTATTAGGGACGACATTTTGTCGTCCCAAAAGAGTGTAATTGTAGTAGTGTCACACATGTCTTCAAAATACAACACTTTAGTCCTTTTTTGGACTTATAACAAACTATAAAAACATACATTTACTACTTATGTTTCTTTTCTTTTCTTCTCTTTTTTTTTTTTTTTATACATCAAAATTCCGAACAAAACTGGAACCTACACATTGTCACACTCCTCGTTCCGAATAACTCGTAAATCACGATTCCATACCATTACTTACGTCTCAACAATACCTCGCAACATCGTAAAAATGTGCGGAACGAACAAGCTCAATTGCAAGGTAGTCAAGGATATGTAGACCGAAATAATGTTAAGGACATCGATTTTCACGGGTTAGTAACACGAAAGGCTAGTTCGGGTGGCGGTCTAACCACCCTACAGAAGGCTTAGAGGGGTAACAGTGGATATATGTATAAGGATGGCCTTTGGCTCTGATCGGGTCAAAATAAATGCCAAAACCGTCATCCCGTACCTAACCACGAAGACCTTTCTATTTTGCCTCGAAGTTACTAATATAAGTTCTAGGTAACCGGGTCATACGACAACTATAATCGTCCACTACTCATGGTGATAAATGACGTCGAAGCTAGCGTGATAGAACTATTTGATTCTCAATACAAGATCTCAACTCAAGTGAAATGCATTTATACAATCACTATATGTTTATCAAAACAATACCGAAGGCTCGATGTATCAAAACCAATGTCAAAGGCATCAAAATTTCTATAAAAAAAACGACTCGTTTACACCAAAGGGATAACAATCTCTAAGTATAACTCGTTCGACATGAATACGAGACATTTAAGCTAAACTAACCACCCCTTGCTTTAAAACGAAACACGAAGGATAAGGGTAGAAAAGTTAGCTTACAACCGGAAAATGGTGCGAGTACGATAACGTGGCATCCGTAGAAAGTCCTCCCAGGGTACCTGTGCTAATAACAACAGCAACACCAACTATACGAGACACACAGGTATGGAGATATCAAAAATGAAAAATAGACGGATCACCACGATTCATCAAAAACTAAAAACACCACACTAACCCCCATAATACACACTACACAGGGTTATATCACAACAAAATTTACCCGAAGTTTCAAAATACACACTACATCGGGTTATATCACAACAAAATTTACCCGAATACACACTAAAGAAACACAATGACACACTAGGGGAAGAAAAGCGATAAAAATACATTCTGAGTTTATAGTCCTCAGTTAGACTCTCTACCCCGATATATATCAAGGATAGCTATACCAAAGGAGAGCAAACCGTTGCGTCTCCTTCACAAAATCATAGGAATTGAGCACCCCTGGAAAATAAAACAATATCAAAACGGGGCTCAATCCCCACCACCATGAATGATTCGATGAATCCGTTGCACAAAACAACGAATTCACTCTCCCCGAACTTAAACATATCCCAAACAACAATGACTCAACCCTAAGTAATAACATGTAGGCTCAATATCAACAACATACTCAATAGGATGCACCCCCGAAGATATAACATTAGGGCTAAGTGAAGACGGAACATGTGACTCAATAGATACAAAACTCATACCGTCCTCGTAGTGTTCTTCCGGGGTGATTTCAAGCAAAGTCTCACATTCTCTCCTCTCAAACTCCTCGAACAGTTGTTGCACTTTAAGCTCCAAGTTTTGTATGGCTGTTTGAATTGTTGCGAAGTCATTACGAAACTCTTCAACATGATCTTGAACCAATTTACTCAACTGTTCAACCTTTTGCTCAAGAGCCATCCGTTGCTCCGTTGAGATCTCTGATTCCGGAGATGGAGAAGTATCGAGTTGTTGATCAAAGTAACTCGGGGCATTATCCCACTCATTTCCATAAGATGCGGCGTATAGGTTGAACTGATAAAATGGTTGTGTTTGGTAACCCATAGCACCGTAACTGTAATATCCGAATGGGTAGGGATATGAGCCGTAATTGTAGTATGGATTCATTATCTGCAAATCAAGGAAACAACACGAACACAATCACGGTAACTTGTCACTACCACTACCGAAGTAGATGGTGTGATCTCAACTACAACAACAAAAATAAACTATACATAAAAAAACAAATAAGAAAAACGACCTAATCCTAAGAACTTACTTACAAGATATCAACCCGATTCCCCGGCAACGGCGCCAGAAAACTTGATCGGCCTTTTCTAAGTGTCCAATCTCACCGGCAGTGTACCGGGTCAACTGTAGCCTAGAATTGGTGAGTCAAGGTCGTATCCCACAGGGAATCTGGCCGAGTACCAAAGTCGGTCTCGTCCCTAGTTCAGGTCAACACAAATATTGAACGTGGTGATTTGTCAGATCACCAGTTCTACAAACTAATATGCACAACAAAGAGAGATTTAAAACTATATAAAAGAGATAGCCGAGCTATGATCCAATCTAATACTCACAAACCCTAGCTAAGTCCCGAGGTATTTTTGATTCACCTAAACGTTCTCGATGTCACAAAGGGTGTCGTTTCCTGGCGCTGAGAATAGACATTATTTCAATAATCTACCCTCCTATGTCGTTCAACAATCCGACCGACGGATTTAATCGACCTCACACGGGTCACGATTCATGAAACGCTCGACAAGTCGATACAAAACCTCACAACGAAACCGAGTCTGAACAACTCAGTCGGTTTTACACGGTGATCCTAGAACCCCGGCTCCCGTATCCTCTCGCAAAATACATATGTAAAGACGATACGTGTGATACGTTTATTAAGTAGCTAATTCAAGAAACGTGATAAGAATAAGTTCTAGAACTATGGTAACGTCGAGAATCAACAGATAAACATCAAGAACACCACATGAACATGCTAAGGTTCGATTTCATAGACTATCACATAACTCGACTATCGGCTATTAGCTACTCATTTTATCAACAAAAACAACAATAAATCAACAATAAACTTTACGAAAATAAAGATCGAAAGCAAGAACAAGAAAGGAAAACAAAATACCAAATATATTATGCCGTAGAAAATCGGTTCACCGAACGAAATCCCGTCAATAACGCATCAAGCTATCTTCGAGAATCAACGGATTACAACAATGTACAACTAATCTAAGCTAATATACCTATAAACTAATCTAATCTAAGGAAAGATGAAGAAAAAGCTGTAAAAACGAGTTGGGGAAGAGGAAGTATGGATCTAGATCCAAAATGGGGGTATTTATAGTGTTTTATGTTTTCTGGACGCTAGGCGTGCGCCTAGGAAAGTGTAGGCGCACGCCTAGGAAAGTGTAGGCGCACGCCTATGATGATAAAAACACGTACTGAAACTTCTGGCCAAAATTGACTGCTAGGCGTGCGCCTAGCATTTCTCAGGCGCGCGCCTAGCTGACACACCTTCAGAAAAACAGCCATAACTTTCTGTGTAGACCTCCAAATCGAGTGATTCAAAATCCGTTGGAAATATAATGAAATTGTCTACAACTTTCATGAATATGTCAGGCCCAGAAAATTCCTATAAGGTGGATCAAAATGCAGATCAATGGAAGGTATGGTTGTAGTACCACCGCGTTTTGATCCGTTTGAACGTTTAAGCTTCGGGCATACATTCCAATCCTCGTATCTTGCCTTCCGGACATCTCAAACACCTAATTCCTGTATAAAATCACAACAAATACCACACATAATCCCTATAGGACACTAGGGTGACCGAGAGTATAGTAAATTACACCGAAAAAGACCGAGAATCCCGAACTTTACGTCCTAGGTCCCGAAATGATAACCAAGGTGTAAATACATCAAAATACAACCAAATGTCTCAGAAAACATATAAAACGAGGTATAAACGGGGTATAATTAGCCAATTTGACTCTCATCAAGTATCCGTTCACGATCGCTAATGACACGTTTGGATAGATGGAATGAAATGACTATGTTGGAATGGAATGACTATGAACTTGATTTCATTACAACGTTTGGTGTACACTGGAATTGAATGTCCGATACTAAGGAAGATGGCAGGTGACGGGTGATGGGTGGTGACGGCAGCGAGATATGAGAGGTGATTACGGTGTGTGGTGGCGGAAGCGGGTAGTGACATCGACAGGTGACGACGGTGGGTGGTGATCGTGGTAGCGGTGGTGGCGGGTGATCGGTGGTAAGTAGTGATCGTGGTGGCGGTGAGTGATTGGTGGTGGCGGTAGTGGTGGCGGTGGTGACGGTGGTGGCGGGTGACAGGTGGTGATCGTGGTGACGGTGGTGGCGGGTGATCGGTGGTGATAATGGTGGCGGCGGGTGATCAGTGGTGACGGCGTCGAGTGGTCATCGTAGTGGCCATGACGGAGGGTGATCGGTGTTGGGTGGTGATCGTGATAGTGGGATGGTGGGTGATCGGTGGTGACGGTGGTGATCGTGGTAATGTTCCATTCCATTTCTTCCGATTTTTGATGGAATGAAAATGACCCAATTTCATTCCATTGGAATGAAAAAGATTTCCATTCCTTCTTATCCAAACACGCCAAAATGATGGAATGGAATGAAAAAAGCATTCCATTCCATTCAATTCCTGCAATACAAACGCGTCAGTGAATGAAGATCATATTGCATAGATACAATGTAAATTCTATTTAAAAGTTCAGGAACCGGAATATCCCAAACTCTCCTCGAAAAACATGCTTGTAAAGTCCCTCCATCACGCAGGGCCGTCCCAATTAATTGGAGGCCATAAGCCAAAAAAATTTAGGACCCTCGACTCTTTAAAAAAAAATTTCACAACTATTTTTGAGGTGTACTATGTTGATGAGCGTTATAAAAAATATAACAAAATTTGATTAGAATTTCTTTCACTTAATTCGGCTATAAATTTGGGTCTTAACGGTTTTTTTGGCTTGAGAAAAAAATAAAAATTGACATAAAATACATTTCTATTAAGATTACAAGTTTCGGCGGAGGCGTTAGGCCGTGACCTTGTTGGCCTGCCCCAGGGACGGCCCTGCTGGCACCTTGCATGATAGCATACACTGATTGAACAGAGCACACGCCATTCGTAGAATGCTTTCAGAGCCGGACATGATTAATAAAATCCCAAGACAACCCCGTAATAAGCAATATCATAATTTAGAACAATTGTATTTCATTGATTCAATTGTGTAGTGATGATACATACATATAGGCATAAATCAATTTGACCAACAAGTCACACAATAAAATAAATACATAATAATAACATTTTAGATAATTCCAATAGTATCCTCGACACGCCACCTCAATCCCGTGGGAAGAGACTGGACACGGAGATTGGTCTTCAAACTTGTAAAATGTGGCTGAGCCAACGGTTTGGTAAGGAGATCGGCTAGCTGATCCTTTGATGTAATGAAGGAGATAGTGAGCTTGTGCGCAGCAACCAATTCATGAACATGATGGAAATCAATCTCGATGTGCTTCGTGCGGGCTTGGAAAACCGGATTATGAGCAAGATAAGTGACTCCAATAATATAACACCAAAGTGTAGGCGGAGAGGAGAGAGGAACCTGCATATCATTAAGAAGGCTGCATAGCCACTGATGTTCCGTCGCAGTATTAGAAAGCGACTTGTATTCAGCTTCAATACTAATTTTGGAGACGGTCAAGTGCTACTTAGAATGCCAACTAACATCTCCGAGAAAGACACAATACTCCCTCACAGAGCGATGATCATCACAATTAACGGCCCAATTAGTGTCAGAGTAAGCCAGAAATGTGATAGTGGAACACCGAGAGAAAAAAAAGACCATCTGAGATAGTGTGCTTGAGGTACCGAAGAATGCATTTTACGGCGACCCAATGGGCATATGTAGGAGAATGCATGTATTTACTAACTTTATGAACTGCCAAGGCTATTTCAGGCCGCGTAAAACTAAGATACTGCAACCGCCGAAGATCGTGTGGTAAAGAGACGGGTTAGAGCAAGGAGGTCCATCATCAAGAGCAAGCTGGGTGGAGGCCGACATAGGTGTCTGACAAGGCTTAGCCTTGTCCAAGAAGAATGCTGTAGAAGCTGGAAAATATGCGTTGAGTGAGAAATAAACCATCAGAGGTGAGGATCACCTCAATACCGAGGAAATAGGACAGCGAACCAAGGTCCTTAACCGGAAAATACCGACCAAGATACGAGATACCTGCTCAACAAGAGAAGACGAAGAACCAGTAATAATAATATCAATCAACATAGATAAGTATAAAGGCACGAGCACCATCACGAGAGTAGATGTATAAGGAGGTGTCAGCTTTAGAGCCGACAAAATCAAATCGAGAGAGCACATCAGTAAACCGAGAAAACCACACACGAGGGGCCTGGCGAAGGATAGAGACTGCGGCGAATGCGGCATACATAATCAGGATAATCAGGGTGAATAAACTCTTGTGGCTGCTGCATATAAACGGGCTTAGATAAATGCCCATGGAGAAAGGCATTCAGAATATCCACCTGTCGAAGAGACCAACCCTGATAAACGGCAAGAGAAAGAAGCACACGAATCGTGACCGGCTTGAAAACTAGACTAAAAGTGTCAGTAAAATCAATTCCTTCAGCCTGATGAAAACCCTTGGCCATAAGGCGAGCCTCGTGACGCTCAAAACGCCCATCAGCATGATGCTTAGTCCTGTAAACCCATTTATTGCCAACAATATTCATAGAAGGAGTCCAAGGAACAAGGTCCCAAGTAAGAATGTATCAATTTCCTCTCTCATAGAATTACGCCAGTTCAGGTGTTTAGAAGCTTCTGTATTAGAAGTTGGGTCCAGAGAGTCGGTAGAAGCAACAAGGGCTTTAGGAGGAGGATAGCGGATAAAGTCAGGCCAAGAAGGTTTGAGGAAGTTGGTTTTGGTTCGAGTGACCATAGTGTGAGTGAGAGAAGGTTGGTCAGGAGATGAGGCCTGAGAGGATGAGGCCGAGGTGGATGCAGGAGAGGTGGGTGGGGAAGGCTCGGGAGCATGGGCTGGAGGGCGTACAGCCAGATGAGAGGGAGCCGACATAGGAGGAGGTGGTGGAGGTGCAGGTAGAGAGATAGGGAGTGGTACAATGAGTGTATCTAAAGTGGGCTTCGAAAGAGATAGTGTATAGGGGAAAACAGATTCGTGAAAGACCACATGTCGGGTAACATAAATACGACCAAAGGCAAGGTCCAGGCATTTATAACCGTGATGGGAAGGACTGTATCTGAGAAAGATGTAGGTTTTGGAGCGATAATCAGTCTTGTGGTGGTTGTAAGGACGGAGATAGGGCCAGCATAGACACCCAAAAACCCGAAGGAATGTATAGTTAGGAGGCCAGTGGTGGACCATTTCAAAGGGAGACGTATCGTGTAGGGATTTGGTGGGAAGATGGTTGATGATATAGGTGGCAGTAATAAAAGCATCCTCCCAATGGGGAAGTGGAAGGTTGGATTGGGCAAGAAGAGAAAAGCCGACTTCAACAATTTGGCGGTAGCGGCGCTCGATGGCACCAACTTGTTCATGGGTATGGGGACATGAAAGGCGATGCTGGATGACAAGAGAAGAAAGAAGAGTGGAAACACGACGATATTCACCACCCCATTCAGTTTGGATATATTTGAGTTTGGTGTTAAATTGGCATTCAATCAAGGCAAGAAAGTCAGGAAATATTGTTTCAACATCATATTTGTGTTTTAGAGGATATAGCTATACATATTTTGTAAAATCATCCAGAAAGCTGACATAGTAACGGGAATCATAAATGGAGGATTCAGAACAGGGGCCCCAAACATCAGAGTAAATTAGGTCCAAAAGAGCAGTTGAGGTAAAATCAAAGGTGTATAACGGGAAGCGGTGACTTTTAGCTAACTGACATGGGGCACAGACAGTAGGGGCGCTTTAGTAGGAGTTTGGGTGTAGAGACTTTATAAGGCTTGACGGAGAACGGAGTAAGAACAATGACCGAGATGCTGATTTCACGTGGTAGTGGAGGTAAGAGACGAGGCAAAAGCTTGAGGAGGGGTAGAATATCGGTGGAAGGGAGTAGAGAAGTGATAGAGGCCTTCTTTGACAAAGCCTCTAAGGTGAATTTGGCCCAAGTAATCCATTACAAGAAAGTACGAACCATGAAATTCGAAATACAAGTTATTATCAGAGGCAAATTTGTGCACAGATAAGAGGTTTCTGGTGATAGAGAGAGTAACAAGAATATTTGATAAATAAAATGACTATTACAAAAGAAGAGCCGAAAGGAGTAATAGGTAAACCTATATCGTCACCGACGTGCACTTTTTCGTTCCCAGCATAAAGCGCAAATGATAAGTTGAGATGTCGAGGGTCATGTGTGATATGGTGAGTGGCCCTGTATCTGCAATCCAATCAAAACCGGGATGTGTGTATGGAGAAGCCGCATATGCCTGAGGAGTCCGAGATGGTGATAACCGAGAGGTCGGTGGATGGGAGTAAGTATACCGAAAATAACAGGCCGGGGCCGTATGGCCACACAACAAAACTTTTTTTTTGGGACGACATTTTATCGTTCCTTTAAAACCATTGTCGTCCCAGAAAAGGTTTAAAAGGACGACAAGTCGTTCCTAAAAAGTCGCCCCTTCTGCGTTGCCTCTTTAAATAACTGACTCTTTTAAAGGGGCGAAAAAGTCGTCCTTTTAAATGTATGTTGACGTGGCACGGACTTTTCTAAGAAATTTCAACGTGCTGGCATGGCTTTCTTTGAAGGGACGACAATATCGTCCCTATAAACATGACTCATTTCATTTACTTAAAAAATTTATTATGAGGAAAAATTTATTTTTTTATAAAAATTTATAAAAAAATTTAATAATAAAATTCAATACGAAAACAATATTTTTTTATAGAAATATTTGTTGAGACGACTTTGTCGTTCCTTCAAAGATATTTGGGAAAAAAGTAATTTTTTTTATAAAATATTTGTTGGGACGATATGTCGTCCCTTTAAACAGAGAAAATTTCCAGAAATACATTTATAGGGACGACATGTCGTCCCTTTAAATGTTTTTCTATTTTAATAATTTTTTTTGTTTTCGCATGGCCTCCCATGTTATTTACAACAAACCAATCATGTTTTTTTTTTTTTCAAAATCCATAGCAGAAGCTCACAAAATAGAAATATATGGGGATTCATAACAAAACGAAATACAGAAGCTTAGTGAAATATTTTTACGCAAAATACAAAGTTGTGCAATGTTTCCAAAAGTAACAATCGTCTCCTCTAGAATGTCTACGCATCATCGTCAAGATCAACTTCAGAATTGTCTTCATCTTCATCGGAAGACTCTGAGCTAACCTCTATTTGCATATCCGGCTCCTTATCCTTAAGATTAGTCAGCAAAAATTTGAGAAGAGCCCCTTGTTTTTTGTTTCTCTTGTTCTGTTTTTTGGTTAACTTCACAAACCGATCATGAGACTTTCTAAGTTGTTCAATCTGCATATTGCATTCTTGGTGGTAAGATGCCGATGATGAAGAATGGGACGATTGTGATGAATTGGATACGGAAGTTTGCGTAGGGCCAAGGCCAATCAAATAATCTCGCCTAGTTCCTAAGGCGCCCCGAAAGATTGTCTCATCTTCTTCAAAAGTCATCGGTCGACCTGGTGCAATCATAGCACGCCATTCCTCCAGCCTCCTCTAAACACAACATATATCGTTGGCAATTAAGATAAGGAAAAGGAAAATGTGAACGTTTTGAATTGAAATATATACAACGTATATCATTTACGTAAGCAGCCTCCGCATCACTGTTGAGAAAAGAGCCGTCATCATTCTTATGCTTGCTCGCCCATACATGGATAGGATCATGCCCCAAAGGATCTCCACTCAGACTCATATTATCCTTGAAAAAACAAAAGTATTAGTTATGAAAATTCAAAAAAATGAAGTGATAGGGATTTTTTCCTAATACTTACCCTTCTTAACCTTTCCCATAGAACTACGGCGATAGGCGTTCGTCCTTGGAGGCCTACATATTTACTCCCGGCACGATTCTTCTTATTCTGATCAGATCTTTTCTGCAAAAAAAGGGTACTTTTGTATTATATATAAGCAATAACAAGTAATAATAATGGAATCTACGTAACACATGTAATGGAATAAAATCTTTACCTTAAAAGCCTGGCTACTAACATAGAGGAGATACGCTTCCCATTGTTGTTGTGAACCCACATCCCTGGGTCGGGGACAAGGACCTGGAAACCCCTTGTTGTTGTGTTCATCTAGCTCCTCCCTTAGTTTAGTCTTCCATTTTCTGAATAAAGTACATGCGCTTTTCAGCACGGCATCGCGGTGAATAGGCTCAAGGGGTTCGAACGATGCCTGAAAACACAAGAAATGAAACAATTGGTATCTAAATTAATATAATGAAACTTACAATTTGAAAGTGTTAACAATTTGATTAGCTAAGTACCCGAAGTTCTTGCCAAATTAATTCTTTATGTCGGCCTTCCACCTTTCGTCATTGTGGGATGCAACAGGGAACATGAGACCTAACGACTTTCCCTGTCTCAGACTCAAAATCCTTCACGTATTTCCCAAAACTTTCTGAACTTTGGGAAATTTAGGATCCCATATAAGAGGAATCAATCCCCCTAACTTTTTCTTGAGGGCTTGGACGGTGAAACCTTTTGCAGGTCCACGTTCACCCTGCTTCTTTTTCGGGGGAGGAGATTGTGGTATCCATTCCTCACGCTCATTATCTGCTATATTATCTGTAGTATCGGTGTCAATGTTAATTCAACGAAATAAGAATAATCACACTAGACAAAAAAAAATGAAAGTTAATTAATTACCGTCCTCGCATTGGCCCGGTAGCCTAAATGGATGCTCGTGCGGTGGTTGAGAACCACCTGCCGATCCCGCGCAAGCCATTCACCTATATGTGTGTGTGTATATATATGAGCAAAACATCAAGGTCTCGTTGTTCGTTGTTATTAGTGTTAGGTGTTAAGTTATTCATCGTCTTGAGTATACTTGTTTTCATTAAAAACTAATATAGTATACTTAGTTTCATTAGTATCCTTTTTTTTTATTAAAAAACTAATACTATTTCATTGAACACATTGATTACACTTTCACACGAAGACATAAAACTAAGTCTTTAACACTTACCACTTCTGGTTCTTAAATGTTAGTTCATTTTCTAATTTTGATTTATAACAAATTTGCACAAGAACACCTTCAATGCTAGACTTTCTTCATCATGTTCAATCACATACATAACGGTTTTCCAACACTTTTCCAAAACCAATACATGCTAGACAAAACTATATAGTACATCTACTACCAAAAAAGCAAGCCTTAGTTTCATAACTCTTGTGGGCTATAGTTTCATAACTCTAACTAGCTTTTTTTTCAAACAAGTTTCATACTACACTCACTACACACCATTCACCATTCACTAAACACACACACACACTACAAAATTATCACACACACACAATACTATCCTTTTATCCATCAAAAACACTACTATCCCTTTATCCATCATAAACACTACTATCCCTCATTTCAACACACACACTACTATCTCTTTATCCATCAAAAACTACAAAATTACTACATTATCACTACACACCATTCACTACACTACACTATCACTACACTACACTCAGTGCACACTATTCACTACACACACACACACACACACTACACTACACTTACTACACACCATTCACCATTCACTACACCCACACACTGTAAAATTATCACTACACTACACTCACTACACACCATTCACCAGTCACACACACACACACACTAGAAACACTTGGTATAACTTGGACTCCTTAAAACTCAATATACCCGACTCATTTAATTGTAGATATAACTCATTAAAATTCATCTACTTTTATTGATTACATATACATAATACAACATAATATAATAATAAAGTATAAATAAAATAGGGGGAATGAGGGAGAAGGACAAAAATATTTCATCAATTGAGTAGAAGGACAGTCTTTTGAAACTTTTGCATAAAGGACAAAACTATTTATCCACTATCGAAATTCACTTGTGTTCGAAATTCACTGTTTAAATTCACTGCCGAAATTCACTGTCGAAATTCACTAATTTTCAAAATTCATTGTCGGGATTCACCGATTTTCGGATTCATTTGTCAAAATTCATTTATCGAAATTCACCGATTTCGGGATTCACTAGGGAGATTCACCGATTTTGGGATTCACTTGTTTGTCCTTCTCGCTATAAAAATTATGCAGTTGTCCTTCTCCCTATAAAAAATATGTAGTTGTCCTGTTGCTTAATAATATTCCAGATTGTGTCCTTATCCCTAATTTCCCAAATAAAATAAATAAAATTAAATTACTAGTTATAAAAAAAAAAGTAGTTAATTCTCAAAAAATAAATAAAAAAATAAAATGTACCTGGAGTTGTGGCGGTGGAGAGGTGCGGCGGAGATGTGTTGTTGTTGCGGCTGCGGCTTGCCGGGAAGGAGTGGTGCTTTGTTGCTGCTGCTTGCCGGAGGAAGAGTGGGCTGCTTGCTAGAGGAAGAGTAGGGGTAGGGGTGGTGACCGGAGGAGGGGGGGCGGGTGGTTGAATATTTGAAGCAGAAGGAGGGGGCGGCGGAGGCTGAAGAAATGATGAAATGAAGAAGAGAAGTGAGGCTGCCCAATTTAGGCATATGTTTTAAAATTTAATGGGAAGATGTAGGCTTTTTTGGGACGACATTGTCGTCCTATTAAAATTATTAAATATTGAGATAACTAACGATCCTCGGGTTTGAAATCATCAATCGGCTAATTAACGAGTCCCGGGTTTGAAATCACTACTCAATATAATTATATTAATTACATATTATATAAATTATTAAAATTATATAATAAGGCTTGAAATCGCTTAATCGATATCGGATCTCTTGATTGAGATCAATCGCTCGTTAACGAACCCCGAGATTCAAATCAATCGCTCAATAACTAACTGACGATCTATAGTAGAGAGTACTATCAGAATGATCCATAAAGAAAAATATCGGTTTGAAATCACTTAATCAATAACGGATCTCGAGATTGAGATCAATCGCTCGGTGACAAACCCCGAGATTCAAATCAATCGCTCAATAACGAACTAACAATCTATAGTAGATAGTACTATTAGAATGATCTGTAAGGAAAGATATCGGTTAGAAATCACTTAATCGATAACGGATGTCGGGATTGAGATCAATCGCTCGGTGAATAAAGCCCGAGGTTCAAATCAATCGCTCGATAACGAACTGACGATCTATAGTAGAGAGTACTATCAGAATGATCTATAAGGAAAGATATCGGTTTGAGGTTCAAATCAATCGCTCGATAACGAACTGACGATCTATAGTAGAGAGTACTATCAGAATGATCTATAAGGAAAGATATCGGTTTGAAATCACTTAATCGATAACGGATGTCGGGATTGAGTTCAATCGCTTGGTGAATAAACCCCGAGATTCAAATCAATCGCTCGATAACGAACTGACGATCTATAGTAGAGAGTACTATTAGAATGATCTGTAAGGAAAGATATCGGTTTGAAATCGCTTAATCGATAACGGATGTCGGGATTGAGATCAATCGCTCGGTGAATAAACCCCGAGATTCAAGTCAATCGCTCGATAATGAACTGACGATCTATAGTAGATAGTGCTATCAGAATGATCTATAAGGAAAGATAACTGTTAGAAATCACTTAATCGATAACGGGTGTCGGGATTGAGTTCAATCACTTGGTGAATAAACCCCGAGATTCAAATCAATAGCTCAATAACGAACTGATGATCTATAGTAGAGAATACTATCATAATGACCTGCAAGGAAAAAGATCGGTTTGAAATCGCTTAATCAATAACGGATCTCAGGATTGAGATCAACCGCTCGATGACAGACCCCGAGATTCAAGTCAATCGCTCGATAACGACACGACGATCTATAGTAGATAGTACGATACGAATGATCTGTAAGGAAAGATATTGGTTTGAAATCGCTTAATCTATAACAGATCTCGGGATTGAGATCAATCGCTTGGTGACAAACTCCGAGATTCAAATCAATCGCTCGATAACGAACTGACGATCTATAGTAGATAGTACTATCAGAATGATCTGTAAGGAAAGATATCGGTTTGATATCGCTTAATCGATAACGGATATCGAGATTGAGATCAATCGCTCGGTGACAAACCCCGATATTCAAATCAATCGCTCGCTAATGAACTGACGATTTATAGTAGAGAGTACTATCACATTGATTTTTACAAAGAAAGATATCGGCTTGAAATCGCTTAATCGATATCGGATATCAGGATTGAGATCAATCGCTCATTAACGAACCCCGAGGTTCAAATCAATCCCTCGATAACGAACTGACAATTTATAGTAGAGAGTATTATCAGAATCACCTGTATTATCGTTCGATAAATAATTTTTTTTAAAAAGTAATGTATTTTATATTTTAACGCAATGTTTATTAGAATATGTATATTAAAAAAAATTGTTTTTATTTAAAGGGACGACATTGTCGTCCCTTTCAACGAGATTTTTTATAAAAAATTGAATCTTATTTATTAACCTAATGTTTTATTTAAAAAAATTAATTTCCTTTAAAGGGACGACAGGTGTCGTCCCTATAAACCCAAATTTTATAATTTCTTTTATATAACATATTATTTTCTGAAAAAAATGTTTAATGGGACCACAATGTCGTCCCTTTAAACGATAATTTTATAAAAAATTGAATCTTATTTATTAACACAACTTTTTATATTTAAGAAAAATTAATTTCCTTTAAAGGGATGACAATTGTCGTCCCTACAAACCAAAATTTTATAATTTATTTTATATAACATATTATTTTCTGAAAAATGTTTAATGAGACGACAATGTCGTCCCTTTAAATAGTCATGTCCACGTGGAAATCCAAACTGGCACGGTGAGATTAATATTTTATTTATTGGGACGATATTGTCATCCCTTTAAAGTTTCCCTACGAAAAATCCGTCCAGAACTTTAACTATTTTTGAATTCACTTAAAGGGAAGTTTGTTCCTTCAACTTGCAATTCTTGTAGTGGCTGCTCGAGCACAAATTTGGCAAATCGAGTCACGCCCCCTGTTTGCAGGATAAAATGAGGGAGCCCCAAGGTTGCAGTCACTTCCCCTTTCTCGAGAAGCATGAAGGTACACATTGCCGGAGAGGAACGCTGCATATTATTATTCTTATTATTTTTTTGATCGAAGAAAAGAGAAAAGAGAAGTGAAGAGAAGAATAGATATGAATCAAAAAGGGAAGGGAAAGATCAAAGAGAGCAGAGAAGAGATGTTGCTGGATAAAGAAAGCGGTGTAAACAGACGAAGTGGATGAAGACCAAAATTTGACAAAAGGCTTTCAAAACATACCCACAAATAAAAAGGCAATTTAAATACTCAGAGAAAATTGACATATGCAGAGATCGGTGGAGCTTAAAGTAAGGGGGAGGGGGGAGGGGGAGGGGGTGGGTGGGATGAATAAGGCCGGAGAAGGAGAGAAATTATAGAATCAGGTCACTGTAGTGACCAATATTTCATGTCAGGTCCGTTCAGACCTGACATTTTTTTTTGAGTAGCCCGTGGAACAGGCACGGGACCGTGGAAAATTTCCACCATCTCACGTGAAATTTAAACCGGCCACGTGGAAAATATCGAAGAGGATGTGCAAGTAGCTTGAAGCTGAATCTTGTGGAAGCTTGGTTTGGGATCGGATTGCTCCTTCGAATTTGTCGATTAAACTGTGTGGTTTTATCGACTTTTTTTTTTCTTCTTTTCTGAATCGAACGTTGCTATGCCGGAGAGGGTTGATTCGGCCATGGATGCTGGACGAGAGGAGAGGCAAATTTATCGGAGAAGAGGGAAGGGAGATTGGAATTGACGCAGCAGTGGAAGGTTAGCCGGAGAAAAAAAAGTTGCCGGAGGATGGGTGGTGTATGGCATATATGTTGGCTTTTGCACGAAGAAGAGAACGACGTATGAATGAAATCGAAAAACGAAATACAAGACTTTGACTTGGACCGGAGAAGATTAGAAGAAAAAATAAAAAATAAAATCGAGGGGTGAGTGAGACAAGGCGGAAGGGAGAGCGGAGAAGAGCAGTGGTCGGAGAAGAAGGGATGTCATGAAATATTGGTCACTACAGTGACCTGATTCTATAATTTCTCGGAGAAGGAGGCTGCGGCAATTTTTTTTGTTTTTTGTTTTGGTTGAAAAGGAAAAGGGTTAAAGTTTAGGAAAGAATTGAACGAGAGAGAAAATTGGTATGCTCTGATACATATCATAATTTAGAACAATTGTATTTCATTGATTCAATTGTGTAGTGATGATATATATAGAGGCATAGATCACTTTGGCTAACAAGTCACACAATAAAATAAATACACAATAATAATATTTTAGATAACTCCAATAGTATCATCGACAAGCAATTTCGTTGCACAATGTATGCTACTCCGAGTGGGCGAGGCCTTAGAAAATCTATCCACAACCACAAAGATGTGTGATAATGAACTTGGTGTACAAGCTAATTCAACTATTAAGAATAAGTTTTAAGATACGAATTCGTCGATATATACAACATTAATTAAGTACTACCCATTTACAGTTTCATCAATTAGAGGGGGGAGTTCTTCAATTCTCACATGACTTGGCTATGTAAATGTTTAGCTACTCATAATAAAGCTAGAAATAACAATCAAAGAGAAATCAAAACCATAAAACGGAAAAGAGATGAACTTAATTACCAAAATCGTAGAAAATTGTCTTTACATCAAGCTCCATCAACACTCATGTCAATTGGTGAAGAAGAAAATCCAAAAATGTAAAATCCAAGAAACTTGAGCTAGAATCTAAGCTATAATAGGCTTAATCTAAGTAAATTTGGTGTGAAAGTGAATCTAGAGATCAAAATGGAAGAGCGACGATCTAGGTATATTCTATGTAAAAGTGTAGGTATGAGAGTCTGTGTGAAAATCTATGCAAAATGTATTTATATGCGTCCAAGATGTGCAAGAATGTGCGCACGCAAAAGTCATGGTATGATCAATTGGCTGAACTTTGAATACAATGTCGATCAATCTCAGAGCTTTATTTGCTTGAATGTGCATGCATCTCCCTCGTTACGGACACATTAGCTGAGATTCCTCGAAACTTGCATTCTGTTTCTGGGATGCGCATGCTTTACTTGCTGGATCTCCAAGTCTTCAATTTTTCTTCAACTTTCCATCCCCAAGCCTCAGTTTCGTTCTTCTAAGCATCATGCCTCACTTTCGGGTTTATGAGTCACCTATATCATGCATCATAACATCTAAACACATACGCAGTATAACTCCGCAAGATAAATAGGGTTCGAAAAAAGGTCAAAAACACCTTAAAATGGTGAGGTTTCCGTCTATGTGACGGTTTGCCTCCAAATGAGTGTGCAATGCGATTTTGCCCTATAAATGGTCTAAAACTACTTAAACTAAGCCAAAAGTGTCGTAAATGGAGGTTAAAAATGTACCGGAGCGTCATAAAGTTGACTCTCATCATCTATCTAACTATCGGTTTAAACTTTTGAGAAATATGATAATTATTATAGAGAAATAGAATAAGAACACAGTTTGGAATAGTTTTGACTAACATGACAGCTACATATTTTTTTATTGGCAGAATGACAACTCCAATAATTTTATAGGCTAAAAGACAAAGGCTAAAAAAAAAATATTCGCGCCACTTGTGTTGTTGTTGTTGTTGTTGTTGTTGTTGTTGTTGTTTTCTTTTTCGGTTTTGAAACAATCATATTTTTTGATCTAGATCTCCAAATACGATGAAACTTTCACTGAATTTTTTATTTTTTTCATTCTCTTCGTTTTGAGACTTGGTTCGATATAATTACATTATTTTTCGTGAGTTTACTGTCGAAATTCACTAAGTGAATCTCCCCAACGAATCCCGAAAAACAGTGTATATCGACAGTGAATTTCTAACAATAGTGAATTTCGACAGCGGTTTTTTAGAAATCACGTCGGAATACGATGAATGTGGTCTCAAAATAAAGAACATGAAAAAATAAAAAAATTGGTGAAAGAATTTTCAAATTTGGAGTTTTATATTGAGATATATGAGTGTTTAAAAAAGATGGATTAGAAAAAGGGAGAATTGGCTATATAGCCTTTTTTCAACAAATTCTTGGCTGTGTTTTTTTCCGTTTTTTTGACCGCGATTTTCTCCATTTTTTTTCACAAATGTGCACGATCTTAAGGTCCTCATTTTTTTTAGTTTGGTTCAAAAAACACCTAAAACGCGAAGATTTAGAGGCTTCAAAAAGACTGTTTACACCATTTCTGAACAAAAAAGACTATATCCCCAAGATTTGTGGTCAAACACCCTTTTTAACCTTAAGCCCCTTAGAAAAAACTGTGTTGGTTTTTTTTTTATATTTAAAAAAGCGCTAGAATTTACTAAAATAAAATAAAAATAGTTTTGTCTTTTATGCAAATATTCTAAAAAACTAGCATTTAGTTTAATTGATGAAATGTCTTTGTCATTCTCCTCAGCCCCTAATTATTATCGTCCAATTCATTTTATTTTGTGTTGGGCCTCTACTGGCCAACTTCAATGTAAAATCATTTTGTGGGGACGTATTTTAGTATATAAAACATTTATTATCTATATGACATCAACTAAAGTTAATTGGATGCCCTAAAAATAATTGTGAGACAGGGACATACACATGTACTTAAGTTTTACCTATAAAAAACATTTACGAAGACCATTGAAATACTTTTAAAAAGTTATGGATCTCGCTGAACACAAAATCCCACCCCCCGTTCATGTTGGGATGTACATGTTGTAGGGTGGGGTCACGCATGATGCGACCGACCGCTTTTATTGCTTAAGCACTGTCCCGATTAGGCGCTTTTAGTTGAAATTGTTTTTTTTAAAACATACTTATTGTTAGATATTTTTTCATAAATAAATATTTTGGTTATCGTTTGCATACGAGTTGCCGTACGAATTAATGTTATCGCAACAAAACGCAGTTCGACCTAAACCAATACATGCATCAGTTCATGAAGGGATATGCATTTTCAAACTGATATGTACTTACCCTTTCGTGTAAGGGTTGCATGCTTTCATCCGGTGAACAGTGACAACCCTACCCTTTCGTGCAAGGAGCACCTCCATTCGTTTATGGGGTACTTGTAACCTATAAATGGCATAGGTATGCAGACGAAAATTCATAAGTTTGACAACATAATCAGAAAAACGTTGAGTATCATCGGGTTTGATTCAAACAAGTCACTGTTTGAATCAAACACCCCCATTGTATACTGAAAGATATTTTCATTTGATCTCTTAGTGACAAATCGTGTGGGACGAAACATCCCTTAAATGACAACGTTATTAACGTGCCTTGGAGTTTCTAATACTCTGTCAAGTCCTAAGTACTATATTTTTCCAACACTTATCGCGTTTTTAACATCCGTAAATGCAAAAAATTAATAAAACTTGTTTGTATGCCTTTTTTTTTTGGGTCAAGTAAATTTTTTTATTCGGCCATTTATCAATTAGAATAAAAAAAAGGGCCTTTATCAAAAAAGAAAATTAACATATTATAGGAGGTTGGATCGGATTAAATCTACACCATTTTTTTTTTCTTTTAGCGAAACATGTATCGTTAGGCCCTCTGACACCGTTGGGCGGCCATAGCATAGGGCCGGCCCTGAGGTCACATAACTCCACTGACATCTAAGAACTTTTTTCCAGTATTAACACGGATGTAGTTTCATTCGTTGTGTCGGGATGACTATACAATATCATTAATATTATTTGTAAAATAAATGGAGAATATATAATTAAGCTGTGAGCCTGTGGCCAAGAATGCAGCAGCCCCCTCCAACCCAACAACCAAGGATTCAAGCCCCCTTGTGAACACAAGGACGACGACAAACGTTTGCAGCACAGGCGGAACATCGAAAGATCAGACTCATTCATAATTGTCTCTGTTTTTTCTTCTGCACTTTTTTTTTTTCTCTCTCTGCGGTCCTTAAAACCCTTTAACTTTATTTATTTTTTACTGTAATTAATACAGAAAAAGAGCCAGTTTCGAGTTCCAAGACATGGCTGGCTTTCCACATGCTGATTTTTGCTGCTGCTGCTGCTGCCCTGCCAACAGTTTTTCTCTGCTTTGTTTTGCATCTAGACACGTTAGTCTCTCCATGCAGAAAGTTATTAGTTTTAAATTTTGTTTGGCCGTCAAATAGTTTGACTAATGGAAATTCGTACCATTTGAATATATTCTTATTTTGGTTTAATGTTCCGTTCCGGACACCGATTCCTCCACTGAAATTGAAACGTTTGATTCATGGCATTTAAAATAAATCTCAAAGGCGAATAAAATGGAGAAAAGACTCGGGAACAGACTTTTCGAGTCACGACACTTCGCGGATGGGGGCTACTGCCTTATGAACGCGGTCCACGTGCACCGCTAATTTGGGTGAAGAAACACTTGTGTTTCGATCATAGATATTGAGATATAATATTAATTATCTACCTCCCATCAGTTTATACTTTATACACTCGTCTTAATTTTTAAGTGTAACGCCCAATCCTGTCTTTGGTAACGTTAATTGAGTCATAAAGGATCTGATTAACTACCTAGATCTTCGTTCTCGTTTGGTCTAAAAGGACAGACCCGAGTTAACAAAACATTTATATCTTATACTTATATGGGGTGGGAATTGTACTACTTTAACTATTTGGGATATTACATTCTTCCCTTATAAGAAACCGGCGTCCTCGATCGTCAAGACTGTCCTCGCCTTATAAGCAAAATGACAGCCTCGTCCATAATAGAGGTAACTAGAGGTCGTGCTTACACCGTCTCTTACGGTGCAACACATGGTTACATACCAATTTGTAATGCCTCCAAACCTGTGCCGGGTAGCATTAATTGAGCTATAAAGGATCCGGTTGACTGCTTAGACCATTGTTCTCGCTCATCCTAAGAGGGCTAACCCGAGTTGACAGGATGTCTCATAACTATATGAGGTTGAGAATTTCACTATGTGGGACATTACAATAAGCGTTATTTTTATTATTATTATTATTTTGTTCATAAGCATCACCAGTCAATATATCTGCATATGGATAATTAGATACATAAACGAATAAAATCTTAAAAACTCGTGCTTCATGAAAATACAAGCCACTGGAGACACATATATTTTCTGTGGTGTATTTACGCTATTCTCACTCTTTGGGAAACACAAGAGTGATAGATTGTGCTGACAATGCCGCGGTGTGTGGGACCAGTTATACCTGTGAGTCTTTCACATGTACTCCACGGCACCCGGTGCTACGAAAGTGCATCAGCGTCTACGGCCCTCCTGATGTCGATGATGTGCCATATATGGATATGTATAAGGATTCAGAATCGGATAGCGGTAACGAGACAGGCGAATACAAAAACAGATACGAGTACAGAGTCAGAAACGGAGGACATGCAGTAATCAATCAGATTCGGAAGTGGATACAAATGACGGTAATGTGATAATGTAATGATTGTACCAAACTTATGTTGTAATTAATATCTCTTATTATGTGTGATTAAGAAAGTAGTGTGACAATTAATGTAGGGATAAAATGTCAATGATCTCCTTTGATGCTTCGTTTTCATGGTTTGTTCTCTTAAAAATCGTTGAAGAAGGATTAATCTTCTCTTGATATTGTGAATGACATATTTATTTGATGCAAAAGTATTCTTATTATGTGATTTTGATCTCCTTTGATGCTTCGTTTTCATGGTTTGTTCTCTTAAAAAATCGTTGAAGGATTAACCTTGTTTGATGGGCAAAATTAGGATTTTAGTCCTCTAATCAGCTCATGCCTCACTCCTCTGAGTGAAAATGGTCTTCTAAGTTGGCTTTTTTTTGGATTTTAGTCCTATCCACGGAAATAGGTGATTGGGCACCGAATCTTTAAAAATAGTCCTCTAACTAGGCTGCCACGTAGCGTTTTTAAAGATTCCGTGCCCAATCACTATTTCCGCGGATAGACTAAAATCCAAAAAAAAGCCAACTTAGAGACCATTTTCATCACCGGAACAGGAGTAGGACTAAAATCCAAAAAAAAGCCAACTTAGAGATCATTTTCCTCACCGGAACAGGAGCAGGACTAAAATCCAAAATAGGCCAAGTTAGAGGACTAAAATCCTAATTTTGCCTTGTTTGATGTATTGTGGCTTGCTTCAGAGTAATTTCTAGTAATCTATGGGCAAATTTTGCCGGTAGCCTGGTACTCCCTCCATTTTTTTTTTTTTTTTTTTTTTTCAACTTTCACTTTTATGAATTATAATTTTATTTAAATTTATTGTTTAAGTTTGAAAAGGACAAGTTTGAGACTTGTTTGAGCATTCGGGACATAGTTAAAATTAAAAAAAAAATTTAAAAAAAAAAACATGTTTTATTAGGGTTACGAATTGGTTAGGTTTCACAGCTGAAGGGGTTACCAATTGGCAGCTCTATTTTCCTTCACGTTAAGATCAGTTTTGCTAGAATGTTTCCAGCTTGGATTTCATCCAATTTGCGGCTAAAAAGCATCTATAAAAAATGCCATAAAAGTGCCCCATTTGCAGCTCCAATATGACAATTTTGCTGAGCTTCATTTCAAACTCTTTGCATCTCATTAACCTGCTCTAATTTGGCTTAAATATGTGCAGCTGCGTTTAAGTTTCTTTTGATTCTATGTTTTTTTGCTTTTGTTAAACGCACAGGGAATGCTAGCTCCTGCGGATTTTCTGGCTAGCCATGGGCTCGTCCGCCTATTGGTGATTTTGTTGAGTGGGGAGTTTCTCCTCCTTGGATGTTGTGCAAAATGGGAAACAGATCCCCTTCAATGCACTTGACAATCAAGTGTAAAATGAAAACACAAAACGACGTCGTTTTGTGTGTAATTTACACATGAAACGCGGATTGACGATCATTTCACCACTACACTTTTCTGCATGTAAAAGAAAAAAACTTGTCCAAGATATGGGACGCCACAAGAAAAATAACATGTTGGAGCCTTTGGAAAAGAATGAACAATCTTATCTTCAATTCAAAATTTGTGTCGGTGGAGGATCTATTCACTGAGATTCAAACACTTGGCTTTTCCTGGATTAATTAATGTTATATGCGAAAAATTGAGGCTGGATTGGAATTCATGGAAGGTGGACCCCTTGGATGCTCACGATTAGCCGGACTCTTCTTCGTCTTGTTTTGTTTGAGTGCTCCTGATTTTTGTTTGGATATTGTTTAGGTTTGAGGTTCTGTAGTGGATTGTTGTCTTATTTGGTTTCTTTGCTTTCTATTAGACCTTGTTACCTTGTTTTTTTGTAACATTTATTGTACAAAAAAAAGTACACATGAAACGACATCATTTTGTGTGTAATGTTGCACATTATGATCAAATGCATTGAAGGAGATCAAGGTCCGTGGATAATGATGGGTGTACCTACAAAAGTTTACACCCACATCATCTTTAGGTTGTGAGTGTTTCTATATTTATTTTTTTCAAAATAAGAAATGAGTGGTGGAATAATGAGAGTGTAAAATTAATGTAAATTTTCGGAAATACACTATCATTATCCAGATGTTGTTCATGCTTACACTTTTAATAGTGTCCAATAAAATCCTTTTTCCACACCAATTTTTTTTAGGGGGAAGGGGCTAGAAGGAAAAAAAAATCATAAATGGGTCCAGAAGGACGTTACTACATGTTAGGTGATTAAAAACGACAAATTCATAATAAATGGACAAAAATACCCTTTTACACATTAAACACATAGTAACGCTAGATAAAGTGTAGTAACAGGCAAGAAAACAAATAGTAACAGCAAAGAGACAAGTAGTAACAACCCATAAAATGTCGTATCATCCAATGAAAAAGTAGTAACAGCCAATAAACAAGTAGTAACAGCCTAAAAACAAGTAGTAACTGATTAGAGACAAATTGACGCTAATTATTATGACATTTTACCCCAATTTTGATAGCACTTTGAGCATTATTGTACCAATTCAAGTCATTAACTGATTAATTTCATCCATATGTGTAGATAGTAATTATTATATAAAATATCGTATTTTGATAGGTTTTGTACCGGTTTAGTAACGGGAGCGTCGTGTTGGGTTTACGCTTGGTATTTTGGTGATTTATTTCAGGATTACTGGTTGACCAAGACCACGATGGACGACAAGTGTGAAGCATTGACATGTCTTTTGAGGGCTAGAAGAGTGTGCCGGAAGCTATCGGATTCAAACGGATCAATTGTCCTTAGTGCTTCTACCGTAGCCTATCTTTAACGGCCATTTGAACCCACTTAAAGGCATTTTCTTGGGAATACTTCTTCATGAGAGTTGTAGATCAAGAAACGGGCTTTCCAACGCACTTTGAATCACATCAATCGGAGGTCTACAACTCAAGTTAAGATCATTTTACCGAGAACCGGCGCAGACCTGACCTTTTACGGCGCGCGTGCCGAATCGTTGCAGAAAGCTGTCAGAGCTGTCAGAGTTAGTTATACCGGCGCACGCCGGATCTTTAGCGGCGCATGCCGGAACGCCACAGAAGCAGTTTTCAGCATAAAAACTAATTCAAGATCGCATTTTCCCCAATTCTTTCAACCCCAAAAACTTCATCTTCTTCCCCCCTCATCTCCAACTCTTGCAGGCACACACCCACGCCCCAAGGGGCTCTCCAAGCCAAAATTAGTTAGAATATTTAGCTATTTTCAGCTCAAAATTAATCCTTTGAATGTTAACTCAACCGGTTGGGGTAGTTAATTGGATGAAGCTCAACACCAAGATGAGTCGGCTCCATTGATGCTCTACAAAGATGAATGAAGCTTTCTCTTTTACAATTCAACGGTTGTAATAGGTAATATTCTAGTTTTGTTTTTGTTTTGATAATCTTATTTCTATGAATACTAATTTCAACTTGTTAGTAATTGTAGTAATGAGTAGCTAAATTTGTAACTAGCCAAGATGATGTTGTTGTGATAATTATTAATCTCTATTATGTTGATCGGGAATGTTAATTCATATATTTCATAGCTTTTTGTGTTGTTGTTCTCTTTTCCTATTTACACCGTATTGCTTGTTGGTGTTGGATTGATCACCTGGCACTAGCACACACACACACATACTTAGTTGAGACCGAAATGAGATATTAGGTGTGGGAGAAGGAATAGGAGAACCGGAAGGTAAAATTGACCTTAATTGGAATTCGATTTCTTATCCGGGGATTTTTGACATTGTCATTACATTCAAGATCTTAATCATGTTGAATCATTAGGTCTAGGGTTCTTAGACCAACGAGGAGACATAGAGTAGTTTCAGTCACTCGTATGAGGGGAAATTACTAGCTTAGGAGTGCACCGATAACACACACTTGAACACTAATGGAAGGTTGGTAGGTAGTTAATTCCCATGATACTAGTAGAGATATATTTGATCAATACATTGTCTTGGCTTTTTATCATTTTATCACCCTTTGTAGTAGACTTTTATATACAATTACTTTCTTGTATTATTGCGACTTAGATCAAGATAATAATAGCTTTTCGGTGTTCAACCTCACAATCCTCGTGGATACGACCTTGACCACTTACTAGACTACAACTGACCCGGTACACTGCCGGTTAGATTGGACACCTAGAAAGTCTCGATCAGTAACAGCCTAAAAAGAAGTAGTAACAGCCCGTAAAATGTAGTAACGACCAAAAAACAAGTAGTAACAACCCATAAGAATGTAGTAACGGCTAATAAACAAGTAGTAGCAGCCCGTAAAATAGATAAAGTTACATCAAAAAACGTAGTAACTTCTGAAGTAACAATCCTAAGCCTTAAAGTTAAAAAATTAATAGTAACAACCCTAAACCCTAAAGTTTTTCAAAAATAAAATAAAATACTTACAGCTTGAAGAAAAAATACAGTAGTGGAAGAAGGCCACCATCACGTCCGGCCACCACCAAAAATATAATCGTCCGGCCATTAGCAATAAAAAAAATCCAAAACTTTCAGTTTTGTCTTCTTCTCTCTTCAATGTCGGAATCATTTGCAACTTCCAGCGGCACAGCCGTCACGCCTCCTTCTCCAATCCCAAAATCGTTCAATCTGGTGCGCCGCTGCTGATTAACCGCATCTGCTGCTGCTGCTGCTGATGCCTTTAAAAACATGACGGAAACTTCCCTGAAAATCAGAAATTTAGAGCTTCGATTTAGCATTACAGAAAGACCATGCCGTCCAGATTCAAGATGGCTGTGTATCTTTCCAACCGGTGCCATTAAAACCTTCCCTAAACGTAGCAAACGAAATCAAGGGCAGATTTCATAGTCAAATAGGTTTAATAAATGCGATATTAACAGAGAATCAAATCAGTAATTAACAGAGACTAAAACCCAGAAAATGACTTCCCTGAAATATCCGATTCGAATTGTAAAGCTTCAAACTTTGACCACAGAAATGCCAAGCCATTCAACGCTGATGCTTTTTTTTTTGTATTGAACACAAATGTCCAAAGAATGATGAGGAGAAGCCGTAATCCCCACCAACGGAGCTTTGAGTCCAGCCGGAGAAGAAGCTGTCCTAAAATTGGAATCAAATTTGGTCGGAAAATCATCCTCAGAGACCTCAAAGCAACGAGCACCCTTTGTGCTCCTCCGATTTTTCTTACCCATGGAAGAAAAAGAGCAAAACCGACCTGAAACAGGAGGCAGAATTAAAGGATTTGCCGGCCGGAAGTGGCAAGAGCCATTAGCGCCGGTCAGAGAATCCACTCTCTAAAATCCAATCCTTTCTTATTGATGATGCCTGGTGGTTAAAACATATAAAGGGGAAAGGAAAAAAAAGGGTAATTTAGTCAAATAAGTTATGTTTTGTCCTTATAAAATAACTGTGTCCTGGAAACCCTATTAAGTCACAAATTAGTCCTTTTGGACAAAAACCTTTTTTTTTTATCAACTTTCTTTTAAAGAGACTAAATAATTTACTAAATAAAATCAAATGAAATACAAGGCCATATCTATTTATTATTATTTTCTTATCAATTTTTTATAACCTGTCATTTTATTAATTGAAGCAAAAATCACAAGTTATTGCCATTCTAGGCCTCCTCAACACCATAACGTCATCAACAATAGCTCCACCTCTATAAAACCCTAATTCGAAAACCCAACATGAGAAAAATTAGTGTGAAAAACTCAATGTTGGAAAAACCTGGTGCTAGAAAAAGAATATGGATCTCTATGTATTGGAAAACCTCACAGGCACGACCCGGGTCGAATTCCGGATTAGTCGGGTCAGTTGGACCCGAAATACGGGGCTAAATTACAATTTTGGTCCTCTAACTAGACACGTTTTTCGATTTTGGTCCTGATTTTTCTCCGGCGACAATTTTAGTCCTTTAAGTGGTCTTTTTTCTGCAAAAATAGTCCTGAACGCCGGAAAGACCACTTACAGGACTAAAATTGTCGCCGGAAAAGACCAATTTTAGTCCTGTAAGTGGTCTTTCCGGCGTTCATGACTATTTCTTTAAAAAAAAATACCACTTACAGGACTAAAATTGTCGCCGGAGAAAAATCAGGACCAAAATCGAAAAAGTGTCTAGTTAGAAGACTAAAATTGTAATTTAGCCCCGAATACTTTAAGGAGGAAAAAAAAAAAAAAAAAAAAAACACTCAGCACCAAAACAGAAACATTTTTTTGTATTATTATTTCTATATCACGTCTATATCACAATTGCAATTAATTTGTACTCCATCATTAAAGGTTAAGTTACAAGAAATTACATTCACATAGCCCCAAGTAAATTTTTTTTAATAATAATTTTTTTTTACTTTAAATAATTCGTGATCACATACTTTCCCGTAGTCTAACTACTTACTATCAACCGATCTCTCCATCTAACAATAAAATATTCGTTTCCAAAAAAAAGACAATAAAATATTCTTAGTTTTACTTTAAATAATTCGTAGTTTGCCGATGATGACTAAATTTCGAGAAGTGCCAGAAATTGAGATTCGAGAAGCGTTATGTGGTGTATTTGTCACTTAATGCCAGTAGTAAATAGTTGTAGTGTTTTTCTTTCACCGTAAATAATAATAATAATAATAATAATTCGTAGTTTTGCTTTAAATAATTCGTCATCACATACTTCTCTGTAATCTAATTACTTAATTACTAACAATAAATCTAATATAAATACGGAATAATACAATAGCTTGTGTGAAATAAATAAAAAGTAATTATTTTTTTATGAGAACATCTCTTTAGCTGACTTTTTACAACCAAAAAAAAAAAAAAAAAATGAAGCACCAATCCGACGAAAAATGTTTATAATTAAATTGATCTCTCCTTTAATTAAGCTCTTCAATTGGATGTTATTCTTCTAAAAACTGTACAGTTTTAACGTTAAAACATACGAGGAACTTATTGCACAAGAAAAAACTAACACAAAAGCAATCAAACGTAGAAAGATTAATGGCAAAGACATGCAAAATAAGAAAAACAAGAAGAACATAGTTATTTAACGTGGTTTCCGACGTTGTGCCGACTACTCCACGGACAAAAAAGGAGAACTTTTATTATACACAGTAATATATGAGTTTTTCACACACTACATTGATTACAACCATTTGGTATTTATAGCCTTGGAACCTTAACCCTAGCCGCCATTATGACACTGTCGGAATTCCCATAAATGCCCAGACGTGAAACTCAGCTGCAACTGACTCCACCCGACGTAACTCGGCTCAGTTGACTTACCAGTTGTGTAACCAAGCAGATCAGATATTGAACTCAGCAGTATCCAACAGACTCAGCTAACACCACTCAACTGACATATAAATTCAGCTGACACTTCACTAAGCTGACTTCCCAAACTTGAATACTCTACTCAGCTGACCATCACTCAGCTGAATACAAGATTAGTTCCACCAAATTAGAGATCTTTAGCAGGGTTTGATAGGAATCGAAAGGTACTGATTGAAAACACAAGTGTAATATTCCGATTTTCGGGAAAGGGAAGACGTGTCATTTTGCAAAATCTGAATTTTATATTTATTTTATTTAAGGATTTTAAGTCATTTTTTTTATAAAAAAAAAAAAAAAGGGAATTTATAGGAAGAATTATAAGTAATGGAATTAATTAAGATAATTAATGGTGGGAGTTATTTTTTTTGAATAAAATAATAAACTCCCCATTAATATCAGAAATCAAAACTCCCGGGCAGAGTTCGAACACTGAAAAAGGGTTGAGAGAAAACATAAAGCAACTAAGGGAGAATCCTTCAAAATTCATACAAGGCTCTTATCCGATTTCAAAATGAAATAGAGAATCGGAATCTGCGGAGGGAGAATATCGTTTTGGTACAGAAAAGTTGGAATTTTGAAAAGTTACCAGTTTCGCCCTAATCTTTGTTGTCTCCAAGTTTGATCAAGTTTGTTGTTTAGATTTCCTAAATTCGTAGTATGGATGATATAGAAATCGGTGATTATGTTTGATTCAAGTTTGGTGGATGATCACATTGGTTTTGATTGAAGAATTTGAGTTCTTGGGGATGTTGTGCTTTGAAGATTGCTTTGGTATTTCTTGAATAAGTAAGAGGGTGTTCGGATGGTTTTGCATCATTAAACAAAAACAATTTATAAACCCTAACCTATATGCAAAACTAACTCCTAACCGACCGAATATCGGGTAATTGCTAGTAAAGCGGGATAAGTAAGGGGTCGATCCACAAGGAATTGGGATGTTGAACCTAATCTTATTAATTCCTCAAACAATTATTACTAAACCTAAACTAAAACGGAAAATAAACTGGACAGAGGATTGTCAGTCCAATGCCAGGAAGACATCGTTGCGAACAAAGATAAAAATTAAACTATAAAGAAAATAAACAAGACAATGATCATGGTGATTAAACAATGAACAAACAATAATCCACCGATCCCGCAACCCTTAATTTCCTCTCTAAAGTTGTCTTGTGATGATTTAATTAAAGATGTGGTTCACCTAACGAAGGTATGAATTCCTACTCTCGTAGATAATTCGCCTATCAATCTCTCATCTCTCGATATATAAGATTGACGCTCTCAAAACAAGGTGTAAGATCTCTCAATCTAGCAACCTAGAAATCTAACCTATCAACTCTCGTTATGTCAAGGTTAAAAATCCAATCTTTCCTTTGGTGATCTAAGGTTTACACCGACTCTCGTCATACGGTAAACATCAATAACAACACATCTCTCGATATCGGTTGCAAAACAAATAATCATGGAAAAGATACAACTTGAATCAAATTCACAAAACAAATCTAGATAGAAGATAAAGAACCTGCTGAAACGGATTCACATAGTTTGAACAATTGCTCAGCCTCCAAGCATTCAGCACAAAACAGCAGCAAAACGAAATAGAAAGCGGAAATAAAACAAGAAAAATCGCAACCCCAGCCTCCCCTAAGGGGGCTGGGGCCGCCTAGGGTTTTCTCCTAATGATTGTGTATCAATAGGTCTCAATAATGTGTGATTAGGGTTGAAATACGCGCTGGTATTTATAGAAAAGTAAGGCGGCTGCTGCTATGTCGGCTTAAGGACGCCCGTCCAACTTTCTGGACGCCCGTCCAAGGTGCCTTGGACTTGCTTCAGACGCCCGTCCACTCAGCGTCCAAACTCTCTGAATCAACTTTTTCTCCTGGACGCCAGTCCACTTCTTTGGACGCCATCCACCACGACGGGACACGGGCGCTTCGTCCAATGTGGTCCAAATTCGAAATCTTCAATTTTATCTCTTTTCTTCTAGCCAATTCCATCCTTATCTCTTTCTCATCAATTAAATCCGACTTGATCATCTTTTAATCCTCTTTTTGGTCGAAATTGTGTATCTACAATGCATCAAACACATTGCAAAATGTAGTATCTTCCAAATCAATATAAAACCATCAATTTTACACATAAATCATACAATTTTGCAACTAACCCATTAAAAACATCACTTGCTCAATATTTGTTAAGGGTATTTTTATACGGTTTTTAACGTTATATTTGATAATGATTTCCTCCGTATTTGTATAATTTGCATAGAAAACGAGTGTTTAAATGATTTATTAAGCAAGTAAGATTTTGATTAGTTTATTTGCAAAATGAGGTTGTGTATGTGTTTTAATTATGGTTTTACGAGTATTTGGATTGTGTTACGTTTTGCGGTGTTTTTGATGTCATGTAGTACATGTTGGAGGCTGAATTGATGATCAAATGTTGATATAATTCGAGCTAAATCAAGAAAGAGACGAGGAAAGAAGGATAAAGATGGAAGAAGGAGGAGATAAAGATCAAGAAATCGAAGTTACAAAGACATATGGACGTTCGTCCGGTCCCGCCCAGAGTGGACGGGCGTTTGATAAAGCAGACGGGCGCCCAGTGAAGTATTTTGATACAGAGAGTTTGGACGCTGGATGAACGAACGTCGGCACAAGTTCAAGGTCAAGGAACGAACGTCAGAGATATCGACGAAAGGCGTCGTAGGGAAGAAAATCGAGATTCGGGTAGCGCTGAACTTCCAACGCAGTTCTTGATATGATAACAACCGATTTGACTCTGGACCTCAAGAGAAGAGTTGTAGGGCTTGAAGAGAGGATTCTACAGGATTTTGAATCACTCCATTCCGACTTACGAGGCCCGAGATATGAGCGTTACAAGTTTGGATGCTGTTGCTGAAAATAGTGGACGAGCGTCCGGAATCTTCAAACGGGCGTCCGGAGCGGTTACTGTAGCAGCCGACATTGAAACTCTATATAAGCAGCGGATTTCTTTCACCCTAATCATACAATTTCGAACCCTAAACCCTAGGGAGCAGCTTGGCTGCGTTTTTATTCTATTTTCTTCCAGTTTATGCAATTAGATTCATAGATTAGATTAGCTACTTTTCATGTCTTTTTATTCATCAATTTCAAGTCTCACGAAGATGATAAGAGTCTAGACCTCTTTTGAACGAGCAGTGTGAAGCCTATCCGTCAACTATTCAGATTCGAATCGTGATTGTTTTGTGAGTTCTTTAATACAAGTTGTTTCTTTTATCATGTTTACATTGTTTATTGCGAATTATATCGAAAGATGTTTGCTTTTGTGTTTGTTTTATGTGATGAAAATCATGTTAACTTTAGAACACCATGATAAAAGAGTAGATCTTTAATCTATAAAACGAAAGTTAATAGGTTAGATTTCTAGGTTAGAGGCGTTAGAGTTTCCACCTTTGTTTTGAAAAGCGTTAATCAGAAATCGAAAGATAAAGATTGATAGGAGAACCATCTAAGAAATTAGAGGTCGTACTTAGATAAGGCAAATCACAACTTGATTAGAATCACGAAATAATCTGAATAGGATCTGAATGTTGATAGGATAGGTGGATCAACTGCTTGCGTTCGTTTGTTATAACTTGATTCAAATCTCTTGAAACTTGAATTGTTTAGCTTTAGTTTACTTTTTCTGCACTCTAGTTTAGTTAGTTTATCGCTTTCAATCTTTCCTAGCATTGGATTAATCTCCTCTGCCTAGTTACTTTTATGCAATATTTGTTTAGGTTAGTTTTCGTGACAATAATTAGTTAAAAACAAAAGCTAGGGTTCAATAAATTAGTTCCCGTAAGATCGACCCGGCATTAGCCTCCATACTACGATCCTTGCACTTGAGGTTAACCGGTTTATTACTTGTTGTTTTGTATTGATAAAATCCGGGACAATATTTCAATATAAAGCTCGATTTCTATGAAAAACATCCACATATGGGGGAAATTGATATAAAATATATCCTCATAAAACGTATAAAATCACCCTTAACAACTCCCCCACACTTAGCTTTTGCTCGTCCCGAGCAAAACAAAACAAGATAAAGGCTCGAGAAAAGATAGACATCTCAGCACATATAACACATATTCAATAACTTAGAGGTTCACCACTGTGTGTGTGCAAAGCCATAACAAACTTCCACTAAATCCAAACTTGAGAGACTCAAAGCAAAACTAGCTAATACCCCCTTCAAACTAGAGATAAATGACACTTATAAGATGCACCCTACAAAACGTGACATATCCCGAAAAAGATGATCGAATATATCTAGGGCCTTTCTGAAATACTCAGAGGATAATCCCTACAGCATATCTATCAGTTTCTAGTGGGATAAGATAGACGATAACTTAGTCTTATATTCATTTCATACCACTTCTTTAGTTGATTTAATTATTTCACTTTAAACACACATCAGAATGAGCTATTGCCCTGTCATAGCAGAATAGGATATTCGAGATATACCCTACCTTACTCCAATCATAAGGCAAACTTCTTCCTCGACATTATCGTGAGCTTTTGGTCATCATAGTGGTATAGGACATACGTGGTATACCCTATCGCACTCAAATCATCGACTAGCTTTCGACACACCCAATTACTTCATAATAAACTCAACTTTTTCATTTGACAATAAGCTACGTGTTACTTATCACATTCAAACCTTAGATATTCACAGTATGTCATACTTCGGATCTAAATATAAACTATCATAAATCTCAAGATATATACGTAGCACTAAGCACATGACTTATAAGAAAATCAGAAATCACTCGTCCAAAGGGGTATAACTTTATAAATTAGCTCATCGTTCACTATGGCTCGTGAAAAATAGATCTCAGGTGAAACAACTAACTTATCAAACATATGATATACAGCTTGGATGACTATAAAAATAACGAACATCGAATTGAATTGCCTACTCGGGACAAAATAAAAACAAAAATTTCGAAAAATTTAAAAATTCTAGCTCATTTTGCATAGACTCGTAACGAATTAAGCAAATGGTAGATACACATGACTATTCCCTCCCCCACACTTAAACCACAACATGTCCTCAGGTTGTGCAGAATTTAAAAAGAGACAAAATACTTAGCTGATCGCAACAGATACTTGAAGATGGCAATTCTGGAAGTGGCCATGATCCAGAAATGCCTGATGAAAGCAGTAGACTGTGGACCATCCACCGGAAAACTGGCTTCATCTGAAAGCTCACAATTGCTATCGCGCATACCCTGCACACATGAAAAACAAAACAAAACGTACCTCGGGGATAGGGGAATATAACATATTGCATAGAAAAGTTTGATATAAGCACAGGATACAATTGCTCAGATGGAAAAATCAGCACACAAGGAAAACACAGGACATCTAAGCGTCAAATAAGCCACAGAAGCTTACAATACAAATAAGGTCCAACATGTGCATACAGAAAGAATGATAGAGGACACTACAAAGTAGCAGGGCTAGGTGCACTAAAAAGAAAAGAAAATAATAAAAAAACAAAATAAAATACAATGCAACTAAATGATATGCAACTATACTAAAAAGGCAGAAAGAAAATCAAGAAAAATGCTAGCCCAACTAGTTCCATAGATGTCGCCCTAATCTAAGCAAGGTCAAGAATATAAACGTCTACTAAATAACGCCACAGAAGCGCAACAAAATTCGATTATGCAAAGCCACAGAAGCTCGCCATGTAAAGTGTAGACGTGCCTTTAACAACCCTAACACCCTAGATAGATGACAAAAAGAACAGCATAAATCAAATTGGAATCACATCTAACTAGGTGAATTACTCAACATGGACTGCAATAGATGGAAAGAAAACCATAACGGTGAAAGAACAGGACATCTACGCATAAACAAAAGCCATAGAGGCTCTCATTAAAACATCCATGTCAATTAATGAAGCATGTATATAAAGATTAATCAATTATTTAACATGGATTAGTAGATGGAAAGATATAAACATGCAGGTTCAGAACATCTACGCATATATAAAGAGGCCACAGAAGCTCATATGAAAGTATCCACGTCAAATAAAGCATTAAAAATCAAATCAAGAGAAATTTGGAACCTGAACGTGCGTTCCTTCTTTCAAACGGGCGTTCGCCTGGAATATATGAACTGGACGGGCGTCTGGATTAAACCGGACGCTCGTCTAGTTGCCCTAAGACTTAACAAAATAGGTGTATGTTGGATGGACGGACGTCCACTCACTATGGACGCACGTCTGGTTACCACAAAGAGTGGCCGGGCGTTCACAGAGAGTAGACTCCCGTCTGGTCTTAGCATAAAGCACAAAACGAGACACATGAGCAACCTCAGAAACCCTAGATATAACATCAAAAAAACCCTAGATACTTAAGAAAGAAATCCTTTATTTATTTATTTAAAACAGAAAACAGAAAACAATAAAAGGGGGAAAAACGTGTTGAAATCTTCTGAGCCCAAAATGGAAGGGAAAACAGTGGATTTTGACCTCGAAAATGGTGTTCGCCACGTCGTCGGCGTCGGAACGAGCTTTCCGAATTGGGGTCCTGCGCGCCAAACGGACACTCGAGCCGAAAGTTACGGCCAAAATACTACCGTGTGCCCTAACGATCCCTTTTTATCCAAACTTATAATAGAAAATCAGAAAATTTAATAAACTAGACAACCGTACCGATTCCCCGGCAACGGCGCCACTTTGTTCGGATGGTTTTGCATCATTAAACAAAAACAATTTATAAATCCTAACCTATATGCAAAACTAACTCCTAACCGACCGAATATCGGGTAATTGCTAGTAAAGCGGGATAAGTAAGGGGTCGATCCACAGGGAATTGAGATGTTGAATCTAATCTTATTAATTCCTCAAACTATTATTACTAAACCTAAACTAAAATGGAAAATAAACTGGACAGAGGATTGTCAGTCCAATGCCAGGAAGACATCGTTGCGAACAAAGATAAAATTTAAACTATAAAGAAAATAAACAAGACAATGATCATGGTGATTAAACAATGAACAAACAATAATCCACCGATCCCGCAACCCTTAATTTCCTCTCTAAAGTTGTCTTGTGATGATTTAATTAAAGATGTGGTTCACCTAACGAAGGTATGAATTCCTACTCTCGTAGATAATTCGCCTATCAATCTGTCATCTCTCGATATATAAGATTGATGCTCTCAAAACAAGGTGTAAGATCTCTCAATCTAGCAACCTAGAAATCTAACCTATCAACTCTCGTTATGTCAAGGTTAAAAATCCAATCTTTCCTTTGGTGATCTAAGGTTTACACCGACTCTCGTCATACGGTAAACATCAATAACAACACATCTCTCGATATCGGTTGCAAAACAAATAATCATGGAAAAGATACAACTTGAATCAAATTCACAAAACAAATCTAGATAGAAGATAAAGAACCTGCTGAAACGGATTCACATAGTTTGAACAATTGCTCAGCCTCCAAGCATTCAAAGACAAAACAAAGAAAAAACGAAATAGAAAGCGGAAATAAAACAAGAAAAATCGCAACCCCACCTCCTCCAAGAAGGGGGGGGCATAAGGTTTTTCTCCTAATGATTGTGTATCAATAGGTCTCAATAATGTGTGATTAGGGTTGAAATACGCGCTGGTATTTATAGAAAAGTAAGGCGGCTGCTGCTATGTCGGCATAAGGACGCCCGTCCAACTTTCTGGGCGCCCGTCCAAGGTGCCTTGGACTTGCTTCAGACACCCGTCCACTCAGCGTCCAAACTCTCTGAATCAACTTTTTCTCCTGGACGCCAGTCCACTTCTTTGGACGCCAGTCCACCCTGGACGGGACCTGGACGCTCGTCCAATGTGGTCTAAATTCGAAATCTTCAATTTTATCTCTTTTCTTCTAGCCAATTCCATCCTTATCTCTTTCTCATCAATTAAATCTGACTTGATCATCTTTTAATCCTCTTTTTGGTCGAAATTGTGTATCTACAATGCATCAAACACATTGCAAAATGTAGTATCTTCCAAATCAATATAAAACCATCAATTTTACACATAAATCATACAATTTTGCAACTAACCCATTAAAAACATCACTTGCTCAATATTTCAATATAAAGCTCGATTTCTATGAAAAACATCCACATATGGGGGAAATTGATATAAAATATATCCTCATAAAACGTATAAAATCACCCTTAACAGAGGGCTTTCATATTGAACGATTCTAGTTTTATGATGTTTAGGTTGATTATACTGGTTGCTATTTGTTGTTAAAATCCATGTTTGATTGTTGATTGAAGTATGAGATGATATGGTATGTTTAGTACATGATTTGGGTTGTGTTTGCCTGGAAAATTGATTGGAAAAAGGTTAGAAATGGTGCAGAATCGAAAAACGCAGAAAAATGCTACCAGGTTTCATAGGCGGTGGCCTATGATTTATGGCCCGTGGCCTATCAGATACAGATATTAATTATGTTGTATCATAGGCAGTGGCCTATGATTTATGGACCGTGACCTATGGCCCAGAAATGCTGTTTTGCTCGTTTTCGCCTATTTTTTGCGTAGTAAGTTGGGTTTGGTTCCTAACCTTAATATAATGCTAAAAACAAGTTAAATGAAGATTACAAAGCCATGATAAAGCTTTTGATGTGCTTAATTTCCAGCACCGAACGGATTCTTCCTAAGAGTTGAAGTTCGGGACCGTCGGAAGTTCATGAATGGCCTTGTGCTTTGGTGGATTAGAATTTATCAATGTCTGTGTATGTGCTAGGATGTTCAATGTTGTGTCTAGTTGTCCAAGTGACGGAGTAGAAGTAGTGAGTGAGCCTTTCCTTGAAAATACTTAGGTGGTTAGTTAACAACTAATAACATACGTACCTGTGTAGTTAAAAGCCTAAACATCATGATATTATTGGTAAGACACAAGTTTATATCGCAATGTGTGGCCGGTCAGTATAAAGTGAATAACTCCGTAGATTACTAAGACCCCAAGTACGGAGGGACTTTGCCGTACGTGCACACTATCAGGGCTAGCCCGTGGCAATTGATGTGATCCACTAATAGGTTGCACCTAGATACTTCGTGGTGATTAGCACCATGCGTAGTGCCCTTGAATGTTGATGTAACAAAGATAAGCTAAGCTAGAAACAAGTTGGATCCAACAGCATGTTGATGAGCATGAAGTGAACCTTAGAATTTGAGTCATACACCTAAAGATAACAAAATAATAATTAATGTGAACCTTTCGTTATAAGACATAATTATCAATAGCTTCTACCTCTTCATCAAGTACTTTTGTACTTATCACCATTGCATGTTTGTTGTGTGCTTTGTGATGAGAATATGAACAGGTTGAAACAGAGTTTGACGATTACTTTGAGGATGACATGTGATGATGTCATGCTTCAAAATGATACTACATTTCTTTTTCTTTTTTTTGTTTAATAGACCGACTCATAGACTCATAGTTTAGTGACTATTGAACATGTATTAGATATTGTATTTTTTCTGTTTCCCCAGGACATTTGTCAAGCTTGCAATGCTCATCCTCAAAGACTGAAAGCTTGAGTAAAGGGTATATATCTATTCACTTTAGCTCGAATGGAATATACTTTTCCTATGCTTTAGCAGAGGCGTTGGAAGGAAGCTTCTCGACATCGGAACGTTTACAAAGACTAGAAAGGAAAGAAAAAGGTTTTAATAATTGATGTAATGCTAAAACTATGTTGTATTTTCCCTTTTATGACGATGTTGTTCTTTTATTTTGTTTGAGACATCGTACTATGTAAGCTTTGGAATTCGTTGTTGTAAGTTTATCTTTTCTATTCTATCTTTAGTTGACGACTTCTATTCTAGTAGCATTTATGTTTTGAGCCGAATATTTTTAGCATCTGTTTTGCATAACTCGATACGACGGCGTAGAGGCATACGTATAATATTAGATTTATTTAATGTTATACGTGTCGAACGTTCTCTTTCGAATAAGGACTCGGTATCCGAGACGGGGCGTTACAAAAGGACTTTTTACAAAATACAATAATAATAATAATAATAATAATATGAAGCACCAATCCGATGAAAAAATGTTTATAAATTGATCTCGTTTAATTAAGCTCTTCAATTGGATGTTCTTAAAACCGATCACAGTAAGATGAAAAGGTCCCTTTTTTTTCTTGGGGAAGGGGCCAGAAGGACATGAAACATCAATAATGGGTCTGTAAGGACATTTTTCATTTTCAGTTATTATAAAAGACAAAAAAATAATAGTTGGACCGAAATACCCTTGGTTATTATTACTTTTAACCCAATGTTTATTAAATGCGTTTACATCTGTCTACCGTTTCTTAACTACTTCCATTCCTAAATATCAACAACCGGATTATTGGAAATTTTGAAACCTTATTTTGGCATAAATTAAGGCGTAGATGTATGTTATTTCCGAAAAAAAAATGCAATTATCACGTTTGACTTCTAATTGTTTCAGACGTGAGTTGTTAGGGGTAAATGTTGAGTTGTTACTTGATGGCTTGGTGTTACTTGATATCGAATTGTTATGTTATTCTGTAGTTTGGTTTTGGTTGTCGGTGACGTAACAACCGGATTGTTACTTGATTATCCCAACCGGATTATCACAACCGC